>VDFB02234422.1:0-29523 GCA_007258455.2 Sequoia sempervirens
CTACAAGGTATAAAGATTGGTGCAAAAGTTCTTAAGCTACTAGAGGTGATGATTATGGCTGGACAAGTCTAAATTCATTTAGACTTTTATGCATAGACAAAGGTTTATATTTTCTCAACAAGGCTTCATTAATTGTGAGTGTGGTATTTAGTTTTGTTTCACATGGTAGTCAACACCGACTACATTGAGAATTATGAGATTTATATCATTTGGGAAAATCATGACTGACATAGTGATTATTGGGGACATAATGATAATGTTTTATTTGTAACACTGTAACAATAATTGTACCCTAATTTACTTTCATTCTTGACAAAACTCAAAATCATTATGTTGTGGTTGAGTTAGGGTTTTCATAAGGCTAAAGGTTTTGATTGAGAAGATGGTTTAGCGGCTTCATCTTCAAGACAATGGTTTTGGCATTCTACAGATAGTTAAGGTTTACCATGGCAAGCAATTCAGTAACTCAGTTTCATTTGTTTTGTTTCTCACGGTCTTTTTGGAAGTGGTTTTACTTCGAGTTTAGCTTGTATATTCGACCAGATTATTTTATGAAATTTGCATACATTGTATTGATCATGAATGTGTTAAAAGATAGTTAGAAGGTGGTGCCACATTGGTGACTCAACATGAGGTAGTTTGATATAGTTTGAATATGGTTTTCTTGATGGTTATAAGCTTGAACAAGTGGAAGCATTAGATGACATCTACATTGGATATTTAAACAATGTCTTTACATTGTTGTGTGTTCTAGGTTTTACAGAAGGCTTATGATACTAAAAGTTCAGTCTATTTTTCTGTAATTGAAGTTTTGCAAAAATGAGGCAAAACAAATTGTATCACTAATATATTTTTTATTTTAAAGGTTTTAGAAAAATGAATCTTTAATATATTAAGTGTATTAGATTGGAGGTAAAATATGATTTGTAGAGAAACAGAGTGATCCTCTATAGTTGAATTATTCTCTATTAAAAAATGTATAATGAAGTTAAAATGATCAAGTCAGTGAGACATAAATGATCATTGCTAGTGAGGCATTATTTTATTTCCAATGAGGCATTCTTGTAACCAATGAGGTTCTTTGGTCAATGAGGCCATTTTTCCAAAGGAGGCATTCTTGTAACCAATGAGGTTCTTTGGTTATGAGGCCGGTTTTTCCAAGGAGGTTCATTAAGCTAGTGAGGCAATTTTATGAGTGGTTTTTCTACCCTAAGAGGGTTTTCCACTAGGAAATTCACCGTGGCTTATGGTTCTTTATATTTCTTTATTTATGATCTTACTGTTTCATAGTTATAAATTTATGTAATTAAGAATCAACAATTTAGATTGCTACACATGGGTAAGTGCAAGAAGTTGAGTCCACTTCTAGTGGAAGTGTCATTTTTCAGCTTTAAAATAGGTAGTCATTCATTTTTTAGAATAGGTACCCTTTTAAAGTGGGTACTCATTCCAAAAGGTTTGAAAATCACAATTCATGTTTCTCATTTGGATTTAGGCTTAGAAAAGGCATTGTAACCCAACCCTTAGCCTTAGACCTACAAGTACAAGGTCATGACAATATCAAGAGAAAAAACTGACTATGTCAATATGGTTGACGGGGTTTTTTTTTAGAATTATTTTATGAAATTAAAACCCATTTTAGATGAGATAGTGTAGATTCTAAATATGTAAATTTTTTTCAATTGGATTATTTTTTCTATTTTTCAATTAATTTCTGATGAAACAGGCCCATAAACTTGAATTATCAAGGATTTTTAGTATTTTAATAACTTTTTATTAAAATAATTTTTGAAAACAAATTTTATGAAAAAACACTTCATTATTTTCAATTTGAAAAAAAAAAATAAAAAATGATAAGTTTATGTAATCTTATGTGTGACGTACAACAATTTTTCAAAACACCAAATATGGCCAATAAAAATTAACAAAAAAAAATATTCAATAAAAAATTACAAAAAATATGGAAAGCATGCTTCAGTGAGTTAAAAATATTTTCCCAAAATGATTTAGAAAAATATGATTATTTAGGTCAAAATATGGATGATGTACACATGCATGGTATAGTAACAAAAAAGTGACTTTTAAACAGTGTTTTTAGAAACGCCCATTGAAAATCAATTTGTATCATTTGGGTATTAAAATAAATTACATATTTGGAAACTAGACTTTGAGTACTACATTTTATGCTTAGTAATTTTTTTTAAGAGTCCATCTCTAAGTGCTTCAAATTTTAAGGTCAAATATGACAAATTCTGAAAATTAGGGAAAACACTTCCACTTTTTGGCCAAAACGTGGACTCAACTTCTTGCCACTACCCACATGTTAGATCTTGAAACGTAATTCATATTGTTCTCAAAAGGTTTAAAAAGGGTTTTCAAATGTAAAAAAATTGAATTAATTTGTCTAGACATTGATTCACCCCCCTCAGTGTCTCACGTACTCCAACAAGGATCACACCCAAAAATGCAATAGGAATGTCTCCATTTGAATTGGTGTATATGGAATAGGTAGTGCCCTACCTCTACCTTTGGAACTATCCACCAACAAATTATAGAGTGTGGTGGAAGATAAAGAATTTCAAGATTCTTTAGAAAAGAGAATCATGTATCTGACCAAGATTGAGGAACAAAGGGATAACATGGTTGACAAAATCACTATGCACTAGGCTAGGGTGAAGATTATTTTTGAAAGGAAGGGTAGACCAAGGACATTCATGATTAGAGACTCAGTATTGTTGTGGGATAAGATAAGAGAACCTAGAGAAGCACACAAGAATTCAACTCTCTTTGGAAGAGTCATTTCAAGATAACTTAAGAGTGTGGTATGAATACTTTCAAATTATCTTACTTTGATGATACTCCGTTGCCTATTCCTTACAATGGGAAAGATATTAAGTTATACCAAACGTGAGTGCCAATATGAGTCACTTTTTATAGTATTACTTTAAGACTTTTTATTTTTCTTTGGTCCATTTTCTTCTTTCTTGCATCATTCTGAGAGTTCTTGGTATGTCTTATTTTTTCCCTATAGATTTTGACTCTATTGCCCAATAAATCTTAAGAACTGGTCTACTGTTATAGTTTTTGGGTTCCTTGCTTTGTCCTTTATAGTCCTTGTCCCCAATTAGAGCCAATTGTTGCTACAATTTTGTTCCCCCCTTTAAAAACCATGTCTACCTATGAAATTTTTTTCTAAGTTAAAATTGTCGCCCTTTCCCATAGTTTTCAAAACCTTGTTGGGTCTTGCTTAGGTTGTCTCAACCTTGTTTTTATTTGATGCCCCAAAGAGTGGAGTCTAAGGTTCACCTTCATAGTCGATCTTTCCATAAGTTTTTAGAACTAGTCAGGGCCTGAAGTGTTTGTCACAACCTTTGTAACTTTTGATGAAAAAGAAAAGTTAAAGTGATTTCAAAACTTTATGGAGATTTTGAAACCTTTATCGGTCCTCGACAAGGTTGTCAAAACTATACTTCATTCTGATGGATATAAAATTTGAACACTCTTTTTTTCGAGGAGTGACACAATGAAGACTATGCCAAAAGATAGCATTTCAAAACCATACAACAATTTTGAAACCTTTGTTGGTCTCTGACAAGGTTTATGAAATTATTCAATTCACTGCAAAATTTCACTATCCATTTCTTTTCAAATAGTCAAAAAGAAGTTGGGGAAAATTGAAAGATTGGAAATCTCACACGCACCAACCTTAATGAAGAGTCATTAACTACCCACCACTCCTAGCATTAATTATAGGTGTTTATAGACGAATCAAGCTATTTAGAAGTCTCATTTTGGTTAGCGACTAGGGGAGAGATTCTAAGCAGAGCGGAAAGGGGGAAATTGTGTAGCTAGTATTTCTCAGAGCTTGGGGCATATTTAAAGTTACAATTTTTTCTTGTTGAGTTGTAATGTACTAAAATATAATAAAATTATACCCTAAATAGGGAGAATTGCACTTGCACACACATTTTTTTGGTTCTTGTCTACAAATTGGTGTATATTCTAGGGTTTCTATCACCATGAAGTATAAATATCAATGTTATGAATACTTATCCAGTCTAACCAATACCATGCCAAAAATAGGAGGTACTAAGCTAGGGAATGTAAATTTGGATGAGTTTTGGGATAGAGTTGGGAAAGATGATCGACCCCCATAACGCAGAGGTTAATTAAGAGTAAACTATTACAAGTTGTTGCATTCCTTGTAGTCATCCAATGCCCCGACCTAATACTAGAATGTATGAATCATTATAATCCTCAAACACAAGAGGTGAGGAAAATGCTAATCAGCTGCTAGTAAAACTTTAGAGCTACTTTTGCTTCTTGCCTAAAGATTCTGGAGAGAGAAGTCTATATAGATTTTGATTTTACCTCTTCATACTATGCTTTTTTAGAGAAGGGACAAAATAGGAATTTAATTTCCAAAGAATGGTTTGCCACACCTAAGAAAGGAAAATCTCATCTACTTAAAAATATGCATAGGAATCATTTTATCAATGAAATATCTGACATTTCTGTGCTCCTACATATTTTAAAGGGTAGCGATAGGGCTAATGATTTTAAAGATTGGATGTAATTTTTCATGCAAATTTTTATTCATGGTGAGAAATTGTTATATTGGGTGCATCTCATTAGTGACTAGATGCATCATATGATCACTCACTTTCCAATTAATAGATCCTTTTATATGTCCTATTTGATTTACGTCATTACTTGTTCTAGACCTTGGCCTAGATTGAGGCCAAATGCAGTTCAACCTCAAGAGGTTCAAATTTTTTACTATTATGACAAGTTGTAGTTAGTGAAAAACTATGACCATTATGGGAGAGTCAATGATACTTTTACCATGAGAATGGTGCAAGAGATTCAAGGAGATATTGGTTTGAGAATCTCTCCTGAGGCCATACGATTAATTGACACTTATGGGAATCATTTTGTATAATTTAAAATATTTTCATATGTTAGAATTGGAGGATTTGACAGTTCCCCACTTAAGCTCCAGGTAAGTATGCAGCGGATAATTTTTTTTTGATAGAAGTGTATAGACAAGTGGCAAAAGTGAATAAAAGATGCCAAGAAAGGAAAAAAGTTGGTATGCAGTTCCCTATAGGACTTGGCCATTTTTCCTGCAACTCTATGTTAGATGCCCTTAATATTGAAAGATACCTTGTCAAGTATACAATGCAGTTCTATCACAGGAGATTTCCCTTTGATAGCAAGGAATCTGTGAATAATAATATGCATCTAGTGCCTACTTTCAATCATGTTCCAGACTTAGAGATTACTGGGTTGATTGTGCAGATGAGTATGAAGTGAGAAGGAGAAGCTGAATGAGGCTAAACCCCAAGAAAATTGTTACATTCAAGCTAGGTTGGGATGTTCAAGGTATTGAGGATGATGAGTTTGATCTATTATATCCTATTTATGTTAACCATGTTCAGACTCAACCTATTGTATCAATGGATTGGAGCATCAAAGAGCCTAAAAATATTGAGGGCCAAACTGCAATTGTATTAAGGAGAACTCAAGAGTGGGTGGCAAAGAAGAATGAAAAAAAGTAGGCTCCCCCTCTGAGGTCACAAAATACTTAGTCACAAAGGGAAAGTAGCCAGTTGCCTTCAGCTTCAAGAGTACAAACCTCTACTGTACAACAGGTGTCATCAAGAGGGCAGTTGGTGGTGATGATGGTGAGCCTCTAGAGAAAATCCTACCAAAAAAGACGTGTGGAGAAGATTCTCCTAAGCTCCCATAGTAGGACAAAGAAGAGGAAGTAGTTGAGGATGAAGAGATGGTCAACGTTTCCAGTCCCCCCTCTTAGGCAAGTGCCTCCTCATCTCCTGAATCCTCTCCTATTAGATCCATATGCACACCTCTCCAAGAGTGGGTCCTACTCCTTCCCTTGATGATGGGTTGTTAGTTACTCCTTTGAGAAAGGTTTTGAATTTTGGTTCTCCTAGCTCTAGATCAGTAACACCACCCACTACTACTTCATGGCTCAAGCAAACCTTATCCAAAAAAGGGAAAGCTGTCTAGGTAAATCTTTTAGAGAAGGATCTTGTTGGTCAGCTAATTTAGAGGACCCCAAAGCCCAATAAATTGAAGACTGCCTCTAGACTAATTAAGGATGACAACATAGGAAATATGTGTGTGGAAGTAGCTCACCCTTTGTACAGAAAGAAGCAAGCCAGGCCAGTACTGGTGATTTTAATATCACTAGGGTGAACTTGGAGCCTTCCACAAGGGATGGGGATGTGCACAACTTTGAAGTGACAATAACAAGGTTGGTGGAGAGAACAACTAAAGACAAGAAAATCAAGGATGAGCTGAATAGTCAAGTAAGAGTTATGATTGAATGTCTAAAATCCATATTTGATATTGCCTACATCCAATTGCCCAAGCAAAAGTTGCTTTTGATCCAACGTCGTAAATGAGAAGAGAGGTGGTAATAAAATACAAAACTATAAAGTCTTTGGTAAAGCTACGGAAGAGTGGGCCATTGATATCTTTAATAAGGGAAACCAATTCATTTTTGACATGAAAAAAATATGTAAAGATATTGACGCGTTGAAAGTTGAGGTAGGTAAAGATATTTCCTCGAACTAAGCATGAAGAGGCAATACGGATAAATACCCTTGGTGATCTTAATGGAATAGAAAAAATAGGCCTTGAGAGATTGGTTAATAAAATGATTCTCCCACATGTTGCAGATAATCACTGTGCTATGTGGAAAAAGAGTAAGAATATAAACTCTTTGTTGTTAAGCAAAGTATACACGAGTTTAGCAAAGTGCAAACATAATGCAACAACATCAGGGATGAAATTCAAAAAACCTTCTTAGGAATTGGACTACAGCTTAGGAAAGAAGGCATCAATAAAGACTAAGACGAAGAAACCCTGAAAGGAAGCTTCAAAAGGATGGTCAATGACATATGTGACAAACAACCGTTCGATGTTGAAAGTCTAAGAAGATTCAGTGGTATTGATTTGATCCTATTTCAACTTGTTGGACTTGTAGCTACCTATGAGGGGAGACTTGAAGTAGGAGGAGCAAACAAAGTTGTCTTGAAGTTAAAGCTAGGAACGCCATCATCCCCCAACACAAGGAGATGCCACCTGTCATGAAAGCTTTCTATGCTTTTTGAGTGAGAAGTGCCACATCAACGACCCCATCAACCGAGGGGATAACAAATGAAGTTCCACCCCAGTGATCTTTCATTTTCTCTTTATGAACTTTATGTTTTAGTTAAAGACTCATTTTTAATTATTGGATAGTTATTTTAAAGAAGTGGTTATGTCCGCTTAGTATTTACGTAATTAAGAGGAACCAAAAACTCTATAAACATTTTCTTGTCACAATTTTGATATAGCATTACAAAATTGAAAGCCTCTATATGTTTGTGTGCATCTAGTTTATCGTTTGAATGAAAAGGAATTTCTTTAAATTTGTGCATTTAGATAATTCTTTCAATTATATAATTTTTGTGCAAATGGATAGCTATTTCATTTAGATGATTGGCTTCAGTTCTGGAGTTATATTGAGTTGAGCATTCTTTACTTATATGGGATGCCCTGGTTGCTGGCCTTTGTCCCAGTAGTTATGCTTGTTCTTATTTTCATTTCATTCAATACTTGAAAGCTTTCTGGTGTTGAATATTTGTGCCCTTCTCTTGTAAATGGACCTTTATGAGCTTCCAAAATTTCTTCGAGGAAAGGTGCTAATTTCTATGAACAAGAATATTATGATATGTTGGGAATATTTTATGAAAGTCATCCACCATATTCTATCATATTTTAGGTTGCTTAGTTGGATCTGTAGCTCAAGATTGTTGTCTATGTACTAGCTAAAGCACTACATATGTTTGGTGGGGATCATATTCATGTTGGTACTGTAGTAGGTAAACTTGAAGGAGAATGAGAAGTCACTTTGGGTTTTGTAAGAGCATACAATAATTTAGATTTATAATTCTTTTGAGATTTTATTGAAAATCTAAGAGGGAGTTGTGCCTCTTTAAAATTTAGAGAGTAATTGTTTCCCATAGAAACAATTATCTCATCTATTAGGAGCGGATTGCATCTATTTTGGGGTAGAGAGTTAAGTTTACACAATAAATTCTAAGGTGTAAATCTGTTAGCCAACACTTAGAATACTAAAGATTTCCTACTTAGACTAATTTTTTAACTTAAGTAAGACTAATAGAAAATGAGAATAAAATAAAAATTATATTTACTATAATGGACAAGAGTATTTACAAAAAAATGACATCTACATTAATGATAACTTTAAAGGTGAAACCTAAACAAATTTGTTTAAGGAAGACTACAATCAAAACACCAACATGGCCATGTTGTGGTCAACACAAGCACACCCATGTCTTGTGCATAAATGTTTTAAAAATAAAACCAACTATGATAAACCACTAAAAAATAAAAAATATGATGAATATGATAAACCACTAAAAAATAAAAAATATGATGAATGAAAACTTAACTGATTGATTTTTTTCCTTGAGTATCAAGGAAAATGAGGAAATAGAGAAAAAAACAATGGATTTCAAAATGAAGATTTATATTTAAGTACAAAAGATCACCTAGATAGAATTCCAATGAGTTGAAAATGATTAACACTACTTGTGTCTCTCTGAGTTGGTCAAACCCCTAATTTAACCTTTCATCTCAATTTGGTCAGTCCATGAGAAGAGATATGTGTTCTTAGATTTGTTATAATGTTTAACAAATGAAAATAAAAATATAGTGTAGATATGAATTATGCTAAATGCATGAAGTTAAAGGATACATGAGTAACCCAAATAATTTTGCTAGTTACAAAAGGATCCAAATATATGTATGTAAATTTGTAGATTTAGAAAAAATATTTTATGCTAAATGTGATAAGGTAGAATAATAGAACAAAAGTAAGAGTATTGAAGGGACCTTTTGATATATTTAAAAAGAAAAAAAAGTTTTTTTTGGGGATTTGTCAAAATATAATACTAATACAACTCTTATAAATAAAGAAAAAATAGAAATAGAAATACAAAAGCGATGAAGAGACTAACCCTTTAATGAAATTTTTATAAGAATTTTGTGAATGATTAATTTGTAAACTTATATATATATATATATATATATCCCTAGAAACCCCAAAATGGTTTCTCTTAATGAAGAGGTGGATAAGATGAATTTTGATTCTTGCAATAAAAATAAAATATTCAAAACCACAAAATAAAATCCTAGATTTAGAATGTTATATAATATGGTGTGATTGGGAAATTATTAATAAATTGATAGCACAAAAGGGTGAGAGAAATTGTGGTGGTGTTCATTTGGAAACTTAGTATGTAGAAAAATGACCATTTGGTAGAAATTTGTGCAAGAAGAAAAATATTGGAGGTTTGTTTCAAACATGGGAGATAATAGAAAGTTACATTGGGAAGTCATAACATTAACTTGTGATCAATATATCATTTTGGATCCATCAAAATGTGTTATCCTAAATCTTTAAAAATATTAATATTTTTCATGAAAGCTAATGTAGGTTGTTGATTTCAATATAAGGGAATTGGATTTTAAAAGATGGGATATGAGAAGTGTTACATAAATCCAAAGAAAATAAAGAGAAATATTGAAGAGAACTTAAGATTTTTTAGAATTAACATAATTTGACAAAATGGGTTGGGTCTAAGGCTAATTTAATTGGTTTAGTGTAAGCTAGGACATATGATAAGATTTGATATTAAATTGAGTGCAATTTATAGTATGTAAATGATAGAGAGCATACAATTTCTAACAATACAACAATTTATCATCTACTATAGTAACCAAAGTGTTATTGTGATATTAAGATATCCAATTCATCACAAAAAAAGCATATTGAGATCAATATGTACATCAAAGACCTTATATATGAGCATATCATAGATCTTTAGTATTATCCCACATCAAAGTATATTATACAAATTTTCATCAAACCTTTTACAAAGAGCACATATGTTCATCTTTGAGCTCTTTTAAAGGTGTGAGATAATACCATTGTTCGGCGACTGTTTAGTTCTCATCTCTTCCTCCATTTCTTTCTAGGGTTCACTCTATATATACCTTGTTTTAGATTGTACATGGATACCTAATACACATTATCTTTTAAGACCCATTACTTTTACCACCAGTCCCTCATCAAGTTGACTTCACTTGACACCATTGCTCTTCTATGTTGAGTTAGTCCACTAAATCACTGTGATTAACTCAAATCCTCATGGAAACTTGTCATCCTAACTTGTACATTCCAAAGTCTATATTGTTGTCATTTCCCTTTAGTTTGAACAATAATGAATACCAATATTGAAACCTTGTTATTATTTTTTGTATGCTTTTGAATTTATCTTATCAAAATGTTATTTTTTCCTAGGATAGATTTATTGTTATTGTGAGTGTGATCATAACCTGAGCCAAGATGATTAAAACACAAAGAAATTAGTCACATTAGCAAAGCTAACTCAAACTCCCTATGAGATACTTGAAAGCATAAAACATAGAAACCATTAACACAAAGCATGAAATAACAAGCAATACAAGAATGAAACCAAGCCAAATACCTCAAACCTCATCCCATAGGAGGATTG
This sequence comes from Sequoia sempervirens, assembly GCA_007258455.2. Lineage (NCBI taxonomy): Eukaryota > Viridiplantae > Streptophyta > Pinopsida > Cupressales > Cupressaceae > Sequoia > Sequoia sempervirens. The sequence goes on from VDFB02234422.1 coordinate 10,617, forward strand.
GTGTCATATTGATGTGAAATAATAGCCTTTTCCAATCCCTTTGATGAAACATGCTTCAAGATTGTGGATGAAGGATGAAGATTGATGCAAGATGTGGGCTAAAATGGTGAAAATGGGTGAGAACAAGTATAGAATTGAGTAGCACAACTTTGCTTCAAGAAGTAGATCCCTTTCTCATAGAGGTGGGTTCTATTTATAGGGAATATGGTTGAATCAAGGGTTGAGATTCATTTTCCCAATCAATGGTTGCTAATTGATGAGAGGATTGAAGGTCACAAGGAGAAAAGATGTGATGGGGATGTGTGCTTACACATGTGTGAGCACATTTTGGGAAGAGAGTGTGTAAAATGAAGTAAAGACTTATGTAAGAGGAAGTAAAGGCTTGTGTAAGAGCCATCAAGGCTTGGTGTAAAGGCCATTAAGACTTATGTAAGAGCTGTTAAGGCTTATATAAGAGCCATTAAGGCTTATTAAGATCCATTAAGGCTTGGTGTAAGAGCCATTAAAAATTTAAAACTTATATAAGAGTCATTAAGGCTTGGTGTGAGAGAAAGTCAATGAAGTGAGTAAATGAAGGAGAAATATTCCATGAGAATATTCTCATGCAAGTGTGAGGGAAATTAGCTATTTAATTAATTTGAAAAAATTAATTAGTTGTGCAAGTTGGAGGAATAAGGGCTTTTCATTAAATAACTAATTTATTTAACAAAAGAGGAGATTTGTGACATTTAATTAAATAGTTAGAAATATTTAATAAATGGGAAGAAATAAGGAGTTTAATTAAATAATTTGCATTATCTAATTAAATGAGATGAAAATTAGTATGAAGGGGATGAATTAATCCAATAAAATTGATTATTGATTAATAGGAAAAAATGATAAATTTGATTAAGCAATTTAGATCATTTAATTAAATAGTTAGAAAAGAGGTGATTCATGAAGAAATGGTGTTAATAATCCAATTCAGACAACCATTTTAAGTGTCTACAATATAACTAATACTTCATTTAATACAACATTTTTATAGATTATTTAATAATGTGAGCATATTATTGCAATATTAATGTCTCTCAAATTTTTATGTACATGTTTTTTTCAATCCAAGACCTCCTCTAATCATCCTATTAAATTAGACACATTTCTTTAACTGTATCCTCTTTCTTTTCTAATAATAATACAATCTCAACATGCACATTTAATTTACTTAATTTGAAATTTGAAAAATAAATAATACTAATATTTTTTAGTAAAATCAACTTTAACAAATAAACCTACTTTAGTAATTGTACTATTATAAAGTAGTAAAAAAAGTATTGATTAAGAGCCATAAAAGGTACAATCAAAAGTTAATCAGGGTATACCCTAATTGGAAGCATTAGTGGTATTAATAAGAACAAAACAGGGGGAAGAAGTGGTATCAAGAAGAATAACTACCCTTCATACCATACAAGAAAAGTATGGTGGCAAGATTCAAGGGATGGGTAAAACTTACTAAATATGGCTCTTTGTAAGAGATTAATCTCTAGAATTAGTTTTTACATTGTTAAGCAAAATACACCACAATAAACTAATCCCCCCACAACCTAAAGTATACGTTGGCCCACTCATGCAATGAAATTATCCACTTTTATTATGCAACTAGACGTTGAGGGCCTCACACTTGTTCAGTCTTGTCATATGTTAGCCTTACATAAATAATACATATAATATAAGGTATGTGCTTTAAAAAGAAAAAAATCCTTTTCAAAGAGCCAAATCACATATTAATATTGTTTAAATTTCTATCCACTCTTGTCCCCAAAGTCTTTTTCCATGATTGCAATGTCAAAGTCTTTTTCCATGATTGCAATGTGAAGGTGAAGAATCATGGTATTGTGAAATTATTACAAACGTAAATATGCATGCAAACAAGCTTTTGTTAACACATTGCCAAATTTCACCTCACTCTATTTTTGCTAAACATTGCTTTCAACTACTTTTTCCATTGGTTTTTGTCACAGTGTTTTAGGACCCACAGTTAAACGCATCTTCTTTATTTGCAAATTTGCAAAGCATTAGGCAGTTATATTCTCTCTTCTTACTTGTCTTTTCTGTTTCAATTTATACTAGTACTGCAACTGGTCTACAACTGTGTCAGTTGCCAAAGAAGGCCATATCTTTGTTTGAAGAAGAGGTGGTAGTTCTGAGCTTTTGATCCGCACAGCCTGATTCTGGGAGCTGCAGAGAATTCTGTACTAAATTCGTTAACTACTGGTTTTAACAGTTTTTCTGCTACTGTGTGTAAGTGATTGAAGATTCTTTATATAGTATTTGCAGTATGTTTTCTTGTACTTCTGTTGGACGTTTTACATTTTACTAAATAGTCTCTCATTTTGGAAACCACCCATCTTAGGAATCTCTCTCTGGACTAGCAATTTCATAACCACCCATTTTGTATACCCATATTTTAGGTGCCGGCTTTCTTCCCCAAATCACTTGCATTTGCATAATTTGAATGGGTGAACACTACTTTGGCTTAACAAAACAATCTTGCCATACAAAAGTTTCCAAAACTATAATCTTGAATGAGATTTGAAATATTGAAGCTTATAACTCGTAACATTGAAAGTCTTGTTGGAACAGTATAGTTAAATGTGTTATTTCTCTCTCAAGGTTCAATCTTGGTGGGTCTGTGATTTTACCTGGTTATGGAATAGTATAGTTAAATGTGTTATTTCTCTCCCAAGGTTCAATCTTGGCGGGTCTGTGATTTTACCTTGTTAGTTCTGTAACAATTTCAAGTCAGTTAAGCTGTGGAATCAGGATATCTTAAGTGGGAATTCAATCATGCCCACAAATTATTCTTGTAAATTGGTTTTGGGCAATCAGGTCCTGTTGATCTCAGAAAGTATTCTCACCAACTCTCAGTGTAGACCAAGACTATGCATAAGATTGTTAGTAAATGCGAAGGAACCTTGCTGAAGTAGGTCTTTAGGTTAAGGATCCACGAGTAATTAGTTGATTCAATGTATTTATAGAGTGGTATGAGTTTTGAAAAGCTAGATATTTTTCATTTTTGACAGAGCCTTATGATAAGTTATAACTAAGAGATGCATTGAATTTGCAGAAGTAGAGAAGGATTTGAATCTGGTGAAGAACAAGCTTTTTGGGGTTATGAAGTTTAGAAACATTCAAGCTTGCAGGTAGTTTGAATTTATAGTTTTTACTATAGGCTTGGTTCTGCTGCTTCAGTAGCATCTGTTAAATATGATTATTTAGTAAATACCGCTTATAATTCTGCGGGCTATGTGCTACTGCTTATGTGGGTTATCAACTTTGTTGGCAATGGCAACAGTACAGTACTGCTCTGAAGTTCATATTCTATTTAAGTGATTTATTATGATTTTGAGCTGGTGAGGCTCAGGACTCCAACGCTAACCCTGTTGAATTTTTTTGCTATGGTGAAGCTTTCAGTAACGCGATATTGGTAACTGCAGTGGTCCTAAGCTTATACAGGCTAAGGCTGTACGTATCGATACAAGATGACAAAAGCAGCTCCTGCTTTGGTTATTCGGGCATTTCTACTGTTAAATCTGCTGTTCAAAGTTACAGAATCTCTTCCAGGATCATGGGAACTACTTGTTGAGAATGTAGGGATTGCGTCAATGCATACCGCGGTTACCCATTACGGAACAGTAGTGCTTCTGGACAGGACTGATATAGGGGAGAGTAGGATTCCCCTGCCACCTGGGAATTGCAGAGACAATCCTAACGACAAAACACAGCAGCATGACTGCACCGCACATTCTGTACTGTTCGACCCTGCCACCAATAAAGTCAGGCCATTGAAAATATTTACAGACACATGGTGCTCTTCTGGTCAGTTTCTTCCTGATGGTACGTTGTTGCAGACAGGGGGGGACCTGGATGGAAACAAAAAGATCAGGAAGTTTGTACCCTGTCCTTCAGAGGAACTCTGTGACTGGACTGAGCTTGAGGATGAAGAGTTGAAAGAAGGACGTTGGTATGCGACAAATCAACTTCTTCCTGATGGGAGGGTTATAATTGTTGGAGGTAGGGCATCTCACAATCTTGAGTATTACCCTGCCGGTTCTTCCGATCCAGTCGCTATGCCCTTCTTGTCTCAGACTGGAGATCTCCAAATGGACAATCTGTATCCCTATGTGCATTTGCTCCCCAATGGGCATCTCTTCATCTTTGCCAACACAGAATCAATTCTCTATGACTACAAGACCAACCAAGTCATTAAAAACTATCCTCCATTGGAGGGTGGTCCTAGAAATTACCCTTCTGCAGGGTCATCAGTGATGTTGGCACTGACACCAGAGGATGATTATTCAAAGGGGGAAGTTGTTGTATGTGGGGGTGCAAGATTTGGTGCTTACCTTCAACGGGTTCCTCTCTCAGCCAATGGCAGCTGTGGAAGAATGGTGGCAACAGACCCTGAGCCTTCATGGGCTATTGAGGATATGCCATTTGTGAGAATTATGGGGGACATGGTTATGCTTCCAACTGGTGATGTTATAATTATAAATGGTGCCCAGGCTGGTTCACAGGGCTTTGAATTGGCATCCCAGCCATGTTTGAATCCAGTTCTGTACCAACCCTCTGCAGCTCCAAGTCTAAGATTTATGACCCTCACTCCTAGTACAGTATCACGAATGTATCACTCCACTGCAGTTTTGTTACCAGATGGAAGGATACTGGTAGCTGGTAGTAATCCTCACTACTATTACGTTTATGATGAACCCTTTCCTACTGAACTCAGAGTTGAGGCTTTTTCACCTGAGTATCTTGGACCTGATAGGGCTAATCTCCGTCCAAGTATTATCAAATCTCCTGATGTTGTTACATATGGATCCACTTTCAGCATTGTGGTCTCTGTTGAACTTCCTGTTGTAGGAATAATTGAGGTCAATATGGGAAGTGCTCCGTTCGCAACACATTCATTTTCTCAGGGTCAAAGACTCGTTAAGTTGAAGGTTTCATCTGCCATTCCTGCTGGTGCTGGTGAATCAACATATACTATAACTGCAACTGCTCCTCCAAATGCAATTATTGCTCCTCCAAGCTACTATATGGTCTTCGCTGTGAACCAGGGAGTTCCTAGTGTTGCTAAGTGGGTGAAGCTGGTTAATCAGCAATAGCAAATTTCAAATGAATGTTTTTATTATCAGCATCATCTTATCTTTATGATGATCTTTATGATGATGCATTAACAGTATATCACCATCAGAAAGTCTCAGTAATTTATTGTATTTGGTAATTTAACCGAATGGATGATCATTGATAATATTATTGATATCTACTCAATAACCTATCAGAAAGAGGTTAGAGGACATAACTGTAACTTTCTTGTATCCTAACTCCTAAGTGAGAAGGATATGCAGTCTGTAAACCATAAATCAATTCGGTCATGAAAATGTTCAATGATATTATTTTTGTTCTTCCAAGTCAAGTGTAATGTGAGTTCTTTCTTTGAGGTACCATTGCTCATAACCTAACTTTCGCCTGTATGTCATATTCAAATTTAAGCATTGAACTGAATGTATAACCTTTTAAGGATGGTTAGTACATTCCCGAAAGCATTTAATACTTGGACCAGTTCCAAATTACCATTTCTCCTCTTTATTTCACTTTTCTTTTTATTTCTCATATATGGGGTTTTGAGAATGCTAGGGAATTGAGTCTTGGATCAAGGACCTTTTGTGGAAGATTAATTAATCAGCATATATTGAAATGCGTTCTTCAGGAATCAGATGAAAATGGTTCATTGGCTGCATTGAAATACCTGTAAGACTGAATACAAATCACAGATACAGTCTAACCAGTCCTCATTTACAAATAACAAACCGCATAATTCAATTGTCACCAAATTTCTTACCCAGATGAGGGCCTGGCAAGATGATAATTTATAGTAATTTTCAAGGCCCATTTTATTTTGGAAAGTGAGTGCTGATTATTCAATGGAATTCAGTATTTAGTACAGTCATCCTCTTAGTGATGGAGGAAAGGGATTTGGCACATATACAAGTGTGTAATAAGTATACAAATCAAATTACAGCCAGAACTGTCCAAAATACATACTTGTCTCCAAATTTCAGGTTCATTTAAAAACCTGTCAAAGATCACAAATCAAACTACAGCCAGAACTGTCCAAATACATACTTGTCCCCAAATTTCACTCATGATTCATGAAAAAACCTGTCAAGATCACAAATCAAACTACATCCAGAACTGTCCAAACTACATACTTGCCCCCAAATTTTAGACTCATTAAAAAACCTGTCAAGATCACAAATTAAAGACATTAGATTTCTACATTTTGAAGAAAACTTCTGGATTGGGCTATGTAAACATTTTTGAAGTTGCTAGATGGAAGAAATTAGAAATGTTTACACAGTCAAATCCAAAGGCTTTAAAAAAATCCAATATCTCAATCAGGATTTTAAAGGATGAAAATTCCATCAAAGGAACAATTGAATGAATAAAAGAAATAAATCACAAAATAAATCAACATTTATCGCGCTGTATACATCTCTTATGCTATATCTTTTGAATTTTTCAGTTTTAATGTCCATGGAATTTTCATGAATTCGTTGAGCAAATGTTGTTTTCTAAGTTTAATAACAAGTTGTTTTTAATAGCAAGTTATCCTCTCTTGTAGGCCGTGTTTTTCATACTAGAAATGTTAATAAGTGCAAATTTTCACATCAGCTTTGGTCCACGTGTGTTTATTCATTCCAGGGGACTAGTTTTAGATTCATAGAATGTGTAGGGTTAAAATGAAAGCAATTATTTATTTGATGTGGACCCAGATCTCGTAAGAACATTATTGTGAAATGGATTTTGAGTTCCCGTTCTCAACCGAAATTTCAAGCATTTTTCTAAAGCAAGCAAGTACAAATGAGTGTTCTCCTTTTTAGCTTGTGCAAGAAAGGGATAAAATCTCCGAATCATGATCAAATCTCCGAATCATGATCAAATCTCTGAATCATGATCATAAATATTAAATAAACTTAAGAGTGCTGGTTATAATTTTTTTCTGCTGAAAGTCTATTAAAAATTAATCTCAGGATTTAATTTCTTAGAGGAGAGGACCTATTAGTTGAACATCCTAATTTTGCACCTCTTAAAATCCTATGTGATGATTTCAAATCACTACCAATTTTTTATAGTGGCTTATTTGGCAAGGCCTCTACTTGTAACTAAGGTTTCAGGTCTACATCATCATATTGTTTGTTAAGGTGTCCAAAAAGACCCCCCAAAAAAGCTAGACTGATATTTGTGCATTATGTCATGTTTTATTGGTGTGTTAATGTGGCATCACACAATTTGTTGCTTTTTAGGTCTAAGGAATATATTTCATTCAATTGTGAGTATTCATGATCAACACTAACAACTTTAAAGTCACAACTACTTGTGCTATACTACTAAAAATATTAAGCATTAAATCAACAAATGTTATCACAACTATTAGAACATGCTCTACTATTGAATTCTTTCCCCTAATCAGATAATTACCCTAGAGAAATAACTATCATAAACTCATATGCTAGAAGTTAAGTTGATATATTTGAATACAATTTGATTTTTAGTGTTTCTTGACATCTAATTAAATTGTAATTTTATTGGGTTTACTCTACAAGTTTGAATTTTATTTGTTTTGTCTTATTAATGAACCTAATAATCATTGTTGATAAAAGATTGATGGGTCCAAAGTAAGATTCAAAATATTGGAATATTCAAACTTTGTATAATTGCATATGGGTAATAATTCAAACTAAATGTAGTTAACTTTCAAATTATCAAGAGATGTACCCAAAAGACACTTACATTTACTACTAATATAACACATGTCTAGAAGTCATAGGCCTTCATGATCTTGTTGAAAATCGCCTTTAAGTTTGAAAACATCAAGACAATTGACAATGATATATTTGGAATCATCCTTACTATTCAACAACATTTAAGTTCTCAAACATATGTTTGAAACTTGTGATAACTTGAATATTTAATACTTACTTTTCTGCTCGGTAATTGTAGCTCACTTTCTTTTACAGCTACTCTCAAACCCATGAGCTACTTGAAAGTCCACTTGCAATAATTATCCCACATTGGCAAAACATCTTTTTATGGTCGACTTAACATGTGATTAAAGGCCTTGTCTCCATTGTTTGATCTTTAACTAAGAAGAAAACTGCAAATATTTTGGAGCATCATCTTTCAACCAAAGATATTTAACTATGTCTAAAGCTTTTAGGATTTCTAAAGACATGATTATTACAATAAAAAATTGATGCCCATGAGGTGGAAGATGCCACAATACTCTCAAACGGTATGATTTAATTCCCACTGTAAGATTTGCATGCCCCTGTCAAGACAACAAGTACATTAGTTAAAGTAACTTTAGATACATCAAATAATCTCTTTTGGGCAGCTGTGGGTTTCTCCACTGCTTCAAGCAAACCAACATAAAAGAAGGAATCCCTTATAACCGGATTCTGGTCTTAGCCATTGGATTCCACAAGTTAATAATCATTTGACTTGTACACTAAGAAAAAATTGATGAAGGAAACTTCCTGTGTCAGTATAGAAATTTCCATCTGGGTTTTTAACTATGTTGTAATGGGTGTCATCATGTTGGTCTCTTTCAGTACACTCAGCCTTGTATTTTACTACACGTTCTTCTCTGCAAGACTAACTTTGGAAAACAATTTTGAAATCAGATTCTCATGTAAAGTTTTCTTTTATATGGCTTTTTGTCAATGCCCACATTCAAACCAGGTCATTCTTCCTTGCCGGGCCATTGTTTTTCCATTGTGGAGGACAATTGACAGCATGGCTCTTTTGTCTTTACTTAGACCAGGCTTGCTCTGATGACAAGATAGGAATCCCATACTTATTTTAAAGTGCATATTAGTATATTATATGCTCGGCTAGTAAAAGTATTAATATATTTTGCCTCACTTAAGAAGGGAATAGTTCTAATTCCTAAGTTCTCTTTAACTTTCTAGTGACAGTCACCATGTCTGTGGACTTGTGCTCTTGTTGCACATTATACCTAAAAAATTACAAAAATATGGAATTGATTTAGAAAGCAGCTCAGGGCATTCAAATGGCAGTTTTTGAGAGATTTTTGAAATATTTGTTTTTAAATAGTTGAACCAGGTTGAGTACTATCGAATGGTAATTTGAGAAAATATATTTAATTTTTTTTTTTTAAAATCAGAATTAAAAATAAAACTCTTTGAGTTTGATTTTTGAGTTGAAATTAGGTGAGTATTATGTAGTATTTATAATACTTAATTTTAAGTCTTTTTTTGGGATTAGATTTTTTATTGGGTGAGTTTTGAAAAGCATTTTGGGGGTCTTTTGTATTTAGAGGGAAGTATGAAATTGTAATACCCCAAGCTTTTGCCTAATGGACAAAATTGGATGAACAAATTTTTCATGTAACAAAGGTGACACTAATTGTGCCACATTGCACTCCTACACGTGCAAGATGCCATATTTTACAACACAACAACACACTTGCCATGCGTGCCAATGCATTATGCATAGTGGCACAAGCAAAATACTTACTAACCATGGTCAAAACCACTATGAATAACTCATGTAACAAGGTTTGGTGGAGGGTTGGGGTTCCCATGCCAACTTATGAACCCCTACAACTTACCTACCAAATCTCTCTCATGACATCTTAGGATTTAGACAAGATAGGACAATTATGCATTAGCCCAAACTTTAGGGGACAATTTGTGAAAGCTTAGACTTTGGAGTTTAGTGAAACTTTTACATGGCTTGGGGTTTAGGATATTGTCTACATAATCTTAGATTTGGGAGTTTGAGTCACGCCAATTTAGACATTAAATTTTGATTAAAAATTTCAACACCTACATAATCACACCTTTGCATCAAGCATCGAGCATCAATGCTAGGGAGCTCACATCTCATACTTCATGGTTTAAAGAACATTTTGCACAATAAGAATTTGTTAGAGTTAGGTTCAAACTTTGACCTACTTTTACCTTAAACTTTGAAAGTTAGATTACCCCATGCATCTAAGACTTCAAAGTTTGATTAACAATTAACAACTTGCACTTTACAACTTAAGATCTAAACACCAATTGGCATGAGACTCAAAATTTTGGGTTTGACCAATACTTTGCATATTGGAGTTTGGGTTCCAAGTTACATCAATTAACATGGAACTTGTAGAGTCAAGTCTAAATTATGATATAATTTCACTTTGAGCTTCAAAGGTCGAATGAGAGAATGTATTTGAGACTTCAAGGTCTGATATGCATTTGGAAAACATGTAATTCACAACTTAACATCTAGAATTCAATGAGCTTGTAATTTGGACTTTCTAGTTGAATCTACAACTTACATTTTGGACTTCAAAGTTTGATTTACACTTGTCAAATCATGCAAATTTTAGGTTAAAGGCTAAATACTAGTAGGCTTGCAATTTAGACATTATGATTTAACTTGTATCTTGCAACTCTACTCAAAATACAAGTTTGAAAATAATAACCTCTAATTTTTTGAACAATCAAGCATGGTTTCCTTGGTTTGTGCATTAGCAAAAATAGTATAGGCCAAGCACTCAAGCATGCATGAAACCTACATTTTCCAAGCAAGGTTTCTCAAGGACCTCAAAATTCACAAAAAAAAAAACATGACCACACTCTCATGCCCTCAAGGATCTACTCAGGGCAAGGAAATGGTTTTCCAATCAAACAAGTTCATACTTGTAATATGAAAGAAAACCAATCACGCCTACTAACCATATTTTTCAAAATTAAACTGACATGGGAAATTCCATTATACCAAACCATACACGTTTGACTTTGAGATCAAACACATCACAAGGATGGATATATTTTACACCACCTACGAGTTGGATTACAATTAAATTTACTATTATACATAATCAATTATGAATTAAATATAAGGACATCAAGGGTCTTGATTTATACCTTTTTCTATGAAAGTACAAAATGAAAAATACCATAGTTTCAAGGTAGATCTTGTCCTTGCATCTTCTCCTAATTTCACCAAGAGACCCTTAAGTCTCAACAATGGTTCAATGCCACTGAACCATGTGAAACCCTTAGGATCACCCCTTTGAACTAAGAGGCAATCAACCAAGTAGTCCACCATCACATACACTAAACATGGGGGTTGAATATACATATAATACCACATCATATATAGAGATTCTAAGCAATCATACATGAAATATATACAATCACTAGTTAATGCATACACAAGTAAGAATGTGCATGAGGGTATAATCAACAACATCAATGGATAAGCATGAAATTCCAACACATCATACAAGATACAACCATACACAATTTGGGAAATACACCAATCAATAATTTGCAAAGAAATCACAATCACCCACTACATGTGCAATCCAAGGTACAAAATGGAAGAGAGGGGTTCTCATAGGTAACAGAAATGGAGTGGTATCACAAGTATCAACCACATGGGAGTTGATGAGTTCATGCTTCCATCCCATGGAGGTCATCAATGACACTAGTATTGGAATACAAATTTATCCCAAGATCCATGGTCTAGAAAATACTAGATCATCCCACCTATCATTTTTGGTCCTTTCCATGTATCCTTATAGGCATACATAAAAGTCTTGTGGTTATCTCCATCAATGTGTGAATTTATTATCCTCATTCATTTTAATTATCTTTTGTCTTAACCTCTCCTTGGATCAATCTCACTTAACATATAAGTTGATGGGCATGAGAGTCCACTCTATTCTAGCCTAGAGCCCTCACATCTCATGGTAACAAAATCAAATACACATAACTACAAGACAAAAGAATGGGACCCAAACATGACACACACATTGATCCACAAGACTCCCTATCCTAATTCTATAATAGATTTCCATTCCCACAAAAAAAGCGCATGCATACTGCATAATTTAAAATTTTAATTTTCATCATATTCAAGTTTTAACAAACACTCCATTTTCAATGGTAAAATTTCTAATTTTTCAAAAATAAATTTTCTATTTTCCAAGGATACCCTTTTGAAGCATAGGGTCTCCATTACATACTTCGTACATCACATAAAATTTTAAGGAATTTTTTTCCATGGTTTTAGCCCAAAATTCAAAATTTCCAAAATAAAATAATGAGAATTGTTAAATTGATTTCAATCAATTAAACAAATCTCCCAAACATGCTTTTCATATGATATGAAATATCAAATGCATCCACTTAAGGTGGGCATGAAAAAGGCATAATTTTAAGCATAAAACATGGAAGAAACAAGGGATGAATACATTATTCTTCACAAATAATTGTTTTTCCTTGTTATTGTTCCACCACAAGCCAACAAATTTATCCTCCAAGATTTCCAATCCCCAACAAAAAAGTTCAACCTTTAAGACCCCACACAAGGGAGAAGTGGAGAAGCAAGAAAAAAGGAGAAAATAAATCCCAAAATCTAATGCCCAAAACAATCCCGTAATTTTCCATGCCCCCCAAATGGGCCTTTTTTCTTTTCTTTTATGCAAACCTTCCCTTTTTGAAACCCTCAAACAAATATAAAAAGGTATTTTATTAAACATGACTTTGCATTTCATATAACTACATGAGCCTATTTTAATTTCTTTTCACAATTAAGCTATTGAAAAAACATAGATAATTACTCACATGATTCCCCAATTATGTAATAAGTTTTGGCATTATATAAATTTTTCTTTACTCAAGAAATTTACACACATCGTGGGACATAATAGCTATAATTTGATTCATTGCCAACACACTATTCATTTAATGAGCACACAAAAATTTATAAAATATAGTTAAATATATTTAATCATATGAGTCAAGCAAACTTGATAGAAAACATGTGAGCACATTTACGTGTTTTCACATTACTCATGAATCCAACATTTATAAGTTTAAATTTAGGCTCTCAAGGCCACATAAGACACATCTCATAGCTCAACATAAATATAATATAATATTTTTACCAAAGTTAGTTGTCTCTGATTAATCACCATTAGGAAACATATGCTTGCATACTCAAGGAAAATATTAGCCATAACTATCTAATAAAAAATAGCCACAACACAATATATAAATATACCCACCAATGATATAATGTCAAAATCTACATCTAATTCAAAATATTCTAACACTAGCATGATTCACATATATGCATAATAAATAATCACCTTGTTGAACTCAATGAAAACATGCATAGTCATGCATCTTAGTAAAAATAGTGACATTGAAATATTGTAGAACCGAAGATATAGCAAAATACACATACAAAAATAGGTACAATAATCTACACATTGATGGTAATTGATAATAACTATTGGAAGAATGAGGAGATGGCATTGATGCTCATCATGAGCATGCAACAAATGAAGAATATATTTAGGACAATGCCCCTCTGAAATTGGAAGAAAATTAGCACAAGAAGATGAAGAAGTGGAAAAGAATGTTGAGAAAGATACAGTCACTGATGAGGGAGTAACAAAGGAAGGTACATCCACTCCTCCTTTGGTACCTAAAGAAAATTTTACTCCTCTGGTTAACACATATAAGTTTGCAAAGAAAGAGAACGTAAGTAAGGATGGTGATGGAGAGAAGGAAGAAGAACAAGAAAATAATAAGGAAGATGAAGATAAGAATGAGGATGCATCTGAAGATGCAAAAATAGAATAAGAGACTAAAGTTAACTCCAGAAAGAATAAGGAAAAGGAATTGAAAGAGAAAGCTACAAATGTTACAAAGATTTCTAGTGAATCCTCTGGCTCCTCCAAAGATTCCTTGAAAAATCAACTAAGTATGCAGCTCAACTTCCAGCTTGTTGTATCATCACAATTACTACAACTACCTATGCAATAGGGAAGTGTGGATCTTGACAAGAATTCCCCCATCAACAAGCTTCAATTGGAAGATGTATTCCATGCATCTGCCTAGAAGGAGGTCATAGAAACACATCAAAAGAGTGGAGAGTTGATGCAAGAAGCAGTAAAGGCATTGCAAGAGGTAATACCCAGTGCAAACATAGATACTTCACTTTATAGTATAGAGAATTTGAAATTATTAATTGATTCTTTTAAAGAATATGCCTCTGGTCTTAAAGGACAAATTGAGAATGAGGTTGAAAAGAGAATAAGTGATAAGAAAATGATGGAGATTACTGAAAAATGTGCTCTTGCATATAAAAAATTTCAAGAGAATTTGAAGGATGCACATGTATGTGTAGATGAGGAAAAGGATCTTTACCAATATGGCATGAAGTGGCTTGAAGCGACACAAAGCATCAGGAAGGAAATGGACTCTATTGAGTCCCAAATCAACAATGCCTCCAGTGCCTATGATCTAATCAAGTTACTCATTTTAGCTATAACTCAAAAACAGAGCCGATTTGTATTCTACATTAAAAGGTACAAAAAAATTTCTGCTTAAGTATTCATTACATTCCATAACTTTGATTACTTATGAATTTCAAGTGTTATTATGCAAATCTCTATAACAAAGGAACTCATAAATTTGCATAAAAGAATGTTGCTTTATTCATATTGTAAAAATTGAAGTCTCGCACAAGCCGCGAGAGTAGCCAATTTGATATTTATAATCAAATGATGAATACAAAAAGGAAGTGTATATCATACAACTGAAAATAATGTAAACATAAGCTAGAAGGTGATTCGTCATTGCCTGGAATGATGAATCATCGTTACACTTGAAGTCTTCAATTATTGTGCTTTCAAATTGATCCAGCTCCAAGCTCCAAAGGCATCTACAAATATGATGAAATGAGGTATTAGAGATGGTCTCTAAGCAATGAAAAATCAAGAGCAATCCTATGCCTACACTACCAACAAAAATATAATCTACATCATGTTTGCATTCACCAGATGATTAAATTTAAAGGATGATAGTCAAGGAACACGCAGTTCAATGGAAGCTTTTAGCTTCATTTATTTTGCTAACATGTTGTTTTTAATGTGCAGGAACAGTTCATCATGTTTGTGATCATTTTATAGATATGTGGATAAAACTGGCTCCCACAAGGGTAGAGCCCGACATATCAGGAGGACGCTCTTTAATTACATGTGAAGAGCCATCAATATCAATTACAGTCATTAAGAAAAGTTGTTGTAACCAAGAAGAGATTCATAAAGCAGCCATATTTCATTTGTTATCTTTGTTTCAGCTCTATCTTGCACTCACTTTTGCATCTCAGTAAGGTATTGAGTTCCTTTATATTGAAGGGAGAACAGAGTATCAATTATTTAAAATTGTTTCTAAGAACTCAAGATTTATACATAGTTTGAAAGAGACTTTGAGAAATAGAGCACTATCATAAAAGAGCATTGTTACATAGAGGATAGTCATAAGCATTTCAGACTATGATATGAACCTAGGGTAGACCTCACAACAAAGAGGATAGTGAAAGAAAAATTCTACCCTTTGTCAAATATGTGAAAGAGCAGTCATCTAGAAGGACATCTAGTTTCAATGGCAAAGGGCAGTATTGAAGAAAAGAACTCAGTGAACTCTCTCTAAGAGGACAATAATTGCAGATAAAAGAGAGATTGCAGACTTTGATGACAACCTTATGTATGATTTTCAAAGTTTCATATGCTCGCAGTAAGGAAGAAAGACCATGCTACAGGATAATGCATTCATCATATTGTTGCTACAGGGGCAGCTTAGTAAGTCACGAATCTGAAAAGATAAGCATTCAATTGCTACTAATAGAGCTAAGAGAAAGTTTCAGATTTAACAATATCCATGACATGGATTTAATAGCAAATGACAGTCACAGCTATTACCAGTCATTGACATGCTCACAAGGTACAAAGCAATAACAGAAGACATATGAAGTACAGTGGAATTTTACTATGCACAGTGAAGCATCATCATTTAACAAACATGCATACATATTACAAGTGCCAGATCAAAGTAGCAGAGGAGTAGTGAATTTTTAGCATCATAATCAAAAAGAGATAGTAACCAGATCAAATGGAGACTCAGCTTGTACATTCAAGATAATGTTGTAGACATCCAAATTTGGACACTTAATTTATCCAAATTTATCACTTTTTGTCTAAACATCCTCTTATCCAAGTTAATTAAGTAATATTACTATTATTTAATTAATACCCTTAATTCTGCTAAATCCTAAGGTATTTAATTAATAATTAAATACTTTACTCTTTTAATCCTCCTTTCATCAAATAAATTAAATAAATAATATTTATTTAATTCCTCACATGTCATTTTCATCTAATCCTAATCCATCTCCTATTCTTTTCTTTATTAGGGATGTGCACATGCCTAATCCTTGATTAGGATGTGTCACATCCTCCAACTTTTGCAAGTTGGCTTCTAATACTCATTTATCTTCTAATTACTGATTAATTAAGCCTAATTAGTACTTTGGTCAACTCTTCCCATCCCCCAAGGAATTTTTAATTCCTTTTTATTCCCTCCTAGACCCCTTTTCCCATGCATCTCTAGGAACCTTTCGACTTGTCACATCAAGTCACATAGACAAACTCCCACCTCAGGAACATTGTCTTATCCACTAGATTCTTCCAATCATTGTGAATTTAAAATTCACTTTTATTCACCCAAGATTCTTCCCATCTCCCAATGTACTTGCAAGGTACTTGTACTTCCTCCACATCATGTACTTCTCTTCCACCTCACTTACACTTCATCTCCTCTTAGCCACTTCACCATCCACATGTCAAGATGTGAGGGCTTGTGAGTTCTCAACTCACCATAGCCCTTCATCTTGACCTTGTTGGATGAATCTTGACCGTTGAATTCTCTAGAGAATTCAAATTCTTCTATAAATACCCCTTCCTCAAGGGCATTTTCAACACTTTGGATTTGAGCAACCTTATGCTACCAATTTGCATTCTCAATCATTTACTATCATCTAGCCATCCATTTTAATCATTTTGCATAAGTTGATCTTGCATTTAGCCACTCAAGAAGCCATTTAAGGAGCACACAAATCCATCAAAATCAAGGGCCAACCAAGGAGTCTTCAACAACAAGGAAGGTATAATCATTTGCATCTTGTTTCATCTATTTTCTTTCTTGTTTTATCACTCTTTAGGCTAATCTTGAAGTGTCCTTAGTCTTTTATCATTCACATTTTTAGTTATTTTGCACATTAGAATGGGGTAAAATTCCTTCCAAGCTACAATAAATGTAATGGTATTAAATCAAGAAGCTTCATCATGATGCTACAGGATCATGTGGTGATCATATTGCTGCCACAGGGCAGTTTATTTTTTACAAATCTAAGAGCAATATACAGTCAAGATGATGCACAATCAAGTTTCCACACAACACAGTAAAGGGATATAAGAGATCAGTCCTTACTAACTGAAAATGATAAATGAAGCATAAACAATGGTACTTGTACATTTAAAATGCCATGAAGTTTATCTATAACAGAAAAAGAGATACAAATAAAAGGACCAACTTGTGTCACATATGCATATACACAGCAAATGAATTCTTCAAGAAGTCTTACAGAAATTGCTCTCAAGAATTGAACAAATGATTGGGGAAAATAGATGCATAAGGTTTGAAAGAAAACACCCAATATTATGCTAATACACACAATGGAAATATCCAAACGAATGGTGGATATCACAGTTACAGAGCATAAATTTTGTAGTTCAAATCTGAGAGAAAATCCGCAGCCATAACCAAACGCAAGCCCTCAAGCATAGAAAGAGTTCCATTTTTGTGATGGTAGCACAAATAAAATCTCACGGCTTCAGAGTAGTGGTTAAATGAAGCTCAAAACGCTGAGTAAGAAGGAATAAACAACATATTACCATGCAAATATTGAGTTAAAAAATCTCATGCTTTATTCAACAATGAAAATTACAAGGGAAATACTTTCATGGCAGTCACAGAAAGAGGGGTGAAGGAAAAACATCAAAATAATAGACAAGCTGCATTGTGAAGACATTACACAGATTTATGTTTTAAGAGGGTGTTTATCTCTGTTTTTCTTAAGTCACAATGAAATTCTCCAGAAAATGGCAAAGAAATGATGGCTTTGAGATTACAAAGATCTCATAAGTGGCAGCTAGCATCAAAATCCACTATGGCAGCCTGAAGGAGGCTTGAAATATGTATAAGAAGGAGAAAGATCAAACTTACCAGGGGCTGTCATATTACCAATACAAATATTGAGCTAAAAATCTCTGAAAGCTTTATTCAACAATGAAAATTACAAGGGAAATACTTTCACGGTAGTCACAGAAAGAGGGGTGAAGGAAAAACATCAATAATAATAGACAAGCTGTATTGTGAAGACATTACATAGATTTATGTTTTAAGAGGGTGTTTATCTCTGTTTTCTTTTTCTTAAGTCACAATGAAATTCTCCAGAAACAACAAAGAAATGATGGCTTTGAGATTACAAAGATCTCATAAGTGGTGGCTAGCATCAAAATCCACTATGGCGGCCTGAAGGAGGCTTGAAATATGTATAAGAAGGAGAAAGATCAAACTTACCAGGGTAGTGTTTCCAGAAATTCTTTCTTGGCATGTATTCACAAGTGCAAGTCGTGCCCTCTCAAGAGTTTTTATGGCACCCAGAACAGATGAAAACACAGGAATTTGTCAAAGAAAATGAGTCACAACTGTGGCTTTGAGGCCCATGAACACATTAAAATGCTCAAAAGAACTCAAATTTGCAACAAAATGAACTTCATCTTACATTTTATGTTCGGGATCTTTGAAGAGATCATCAAAATCGACAGAGAATGATGAGTTCAAGTTGAAACCCTACTCCATGGTGGCAATCAATAGCTTCTTCATGAAGCTTCTCCAAAGTCATAAAAACATAATGATTTTTAGGG
>VDFB02234428.1:0-25748 GCA_007258455.2 Sequoia sempervirens
GTTGGATTTCGAAGGGGTTTCTATTTATAGTAGTGATCGGTTTATGGTGTTTGCTATCTTCAGTTGGTCACAATTCTCTTCAGTGATCTATGTTTTGCTTAGTTTGGCGTTTGGTGCACATTTACTATTTTTAGCAATGTTATTTATAGTAAGTCATTTTTGGGAGTTGGTCCCAGCCCAGTATGTTCGCAACAGCATTATTTCTCTTTCAGTTTGGAGAGCCTAAGGTTGGAGCATTTGATATTTGTTTAATTCAGTCACTTAAGCTGTTTTATAAAGTTATTTTATAAACTTAAGTTGAGGGATTGAGTGGTCATTCAAAAAAGTACCATGGCCTAGGCGTACAACTTAAAGTTGTTTTAAATGGATTTATTAATAATATTTCCTCTTATGTGGGACGCCTAAGGGGGGAAGATGAGTTAAAATGTTTTAATTTTTTAAAAGGCTCAAGAAGGGCATTGATTTCTAGGAAGAATTTGAGAAGCTTTTGAAATCCAGCAGCCCTAGCTTCTTTATATTCTCATTTTGGCTCTCATTTGATCATCTCTACTTTAGCAAAATAACGAAATGTTGTTGGATTTCTTCCAAAGTGTTTGAGCTGCGAACTAAGAACAAAAACCCTCTTCGTTTGGGCTAGTTTCGATGGTGAAATATCCTCCCTAATCAGATAGTGAGTGATTCTACAGCAGGGATCATACAGTGTTCCACAGAGTTTGATTTTGGTGATTTAAAAATGAAGATTTATCAGTATTTTTGAGGGGTTTTGGTGTGGTTTGCTTAGTTTTCAGTTTGGAGTGGTTTTGTGAAGATTTTGGTGTGCTTAGTTTCATTTTCTGGGCATTGCTTGTCTGGATCAGAACTCACCTTATTGCTCATTTCTCTGAGACGCCTTGAGGAATCAAAATGGGTATTGGATAAATGGAAGGGGCTTTTCATGTCGATCATTTCAAGAACAAGTTTGAATTTTTTGATGGAGTTTTGAATTTACTAGAGGAAATCGAACTTCTTGGAGGGGACGCCCGTGTTGCTGGTAATCTTCAGTTTTGACCAGCACGTGTTGGCTTTCAGTTGCTGGGGTTTTGGGGATTGAACATGGTGAACTAGACGTTGGAGATAGGGTGTTTTGAAGGCTAAAGCTTGGTGTTGTTCAGTGCCTATTTTGGAGCTCCATTGCTGCTGTAACAAGCCTTTACCAGGTCTGATTTATCAATGTAATATTCTGATTATATAACAGAAAATGAATGTTTAATGATATGCTTATTTCAGTTTCTATTGAAAGGCATTGTTATTTAGTGTTTCTTGTTATTGCAATCATTTCCTTTATGTTATATGCATCTGAAACACATTGAAAACAAATTCAAACACCACCTTGAACAAGCAAAGCATCAAACAAGGGTTTCAAAAAAAAAATTCAGGGGTGTATGTTACAGTGTGTAATGTTAGGCATGTTGAGAAACAAGGTGCAACTACTGCAATAAGATCTCTTAGAAGTGTATGTAAGTCTGAAGTAAAATTCTTTATCCGAGGGATTACCATATGATGATTGTTGATTACATAAAATCCCAGCAAACCATACGAACATAAATTTACATGAAGAAACCATTTAAAAAAAATCCACACAAGAAGGCGACATGTATTAATCTTCAACAATAAGATATATCAACATGCTAACACTCTCTTCCTCTAACGGCACTTCAAAAGCAACAACTATTGTATCTATAGACAATACTTATGAAACCACTATCTCAGCCTTCAATATATAGACACAAGAGGGGACAAAACCAAGGTTTGCAAAACCATGCAAACTCCGAGCCCACCTTGGAATTACCTTGGAGAACATCTTCCAAGAAAGTAAAATGATAATGGCTTCACATGGACATTACATGGGTGCAATCAATTAGCTCTCCTAAAATAGAAGCGTAACCACAAAGGCATACGTTGCTTCCATGTAACTCAAACATCTCACATCCTTGAGTATAGCACTCCATTTTGGAGTGGTCAACTTATGTGGGACCCATCCATCATACAAAGATTCTCCACTCCTTAATATTAGTGCTTAAAATTGGGAAAATGTATTTAATGAGTCCAAAGTCAACCATAGCTAACACCATTGTGCTCCACCTCCTTCATGAATGTATATGCCAACTAATACCAAGATTCTCAAGAATCTTAATTATAAATTATTTTCTAATTACACCATAGGTGTCCAAGGACACTTTCCAAGAATGTTGGAGATACATAAACTATACATAGGATTGCAAGGTAAATGACACCTTAAATTAACAAAGCACTGGTAACCGAAATAGACATTGTGTAAAGGCATTCCTTGAGCTCCTGCAATACAAGTTATTGTATGGAATTGTCCAAACAAATGTTGCCTTAGCATGCACATGATTTGACTAAGAGAGCATGCAATATGTGAGAGTGAGAACAAAGCCTACAATATAAGTTTGTGTGTTTGAGAAGTTGCTTGTCCAACCAATGTAATTTAGATACTAGAATTGCATTGTATAGAAACAATTGCTAAAAGAAGTTGGCCTAAAACGTATTGCGTAGTGTCAAGAAGCATGAGATGTTCTCTTCCTATATCTTGTTAGAACAACAATATCATTCAAGTAGACTATCATACTGGAAGGAGTTGGTGAAGAGGTCACAAGATGTGTGTAAGGCCCAAAGGCATATGTGCTTCATTACTGCATGAATTTATTTGTATTGATTTCCAGTCCAATGTAGAGTCCTTGAAAGTCCTATATGCATTAAGTATGAGATTAAATATTATTTCCAGTTAAACAGTTACTGGAAGTTTGTCTATGTTAAATTCTTGACTGTAAATGAATGTCAATGTCTGATTAGAAAATGCAATATTATTTCCAAATCTGTTTGTATCAAACAAAACCATTGCAAATACAAACTCAATCAGACTGCTGCAAAGTGTTTGACAAAATGTCCAGTGTGCATAAGTGGGAAAAAGTGAAAAAAATTGCGTGAAAATTACCTGGGAATATTACAGTGGTATCAGAGCTAGAGATCTTGCCAATCAGTGGGATTTAGTGCATGATTTTAATAGCAGAAATTTTCAGGCAGAACTGAAATTTTCAGCAGGTTTGCATGTATTTTAATGAATCTAGAAAATAGGGAGTTTATCACTTACAGGAGAACCAAAGGTGTAGCTCATTCTAATTTGGAAGAGGAAATCATGGGGGATAGACAGGGTGGACAGGCACAACAAGACCCTAGTATACTAGCTATGCTTAGTGATTTGCCTAGGGGATAGCAGCAGTTGGTCCAAACCTTAACCCAGATGATGCAAAACATGATCACCAATACCGAGAACAATCATGGTGGAAATAGAAACTATGGACATAATGGTAACCAGGGTGAAGGTAGCAACACTAATGTACCTTTACACACACCCAAGACAACTAGTAGAACCACTCCTAGGCCTCTAATGCCTGAATTTTGGAGGATCAGCATAGAGAGCAAGAAGGATAGCAAGGAGGTGGTGAAGGGTGTACTGATTATTTGAGGGAATATCAATCATTCGGTAAAGAATTCCATGCCTCAATGTCCTTGGCAGAGTTTTGTGGCATCAAATACAGGAACCTAGAGGGGAGAGAGGCCAAGGAAACAACAGGGATTTATAGTGTAAGGTGGGTAAGCTAACTATTCCTAGCTATGATGGATCAAACAAATGTACTGCTAGAGCTTGGGTGCAAAAATTGGATACCTACTTTCAGCTGAACCCTATGACAGAAAGGGAAGCAACCAAATATGCAACCCTACATTTGGATGGCAAGGCTCATGAGTGGTGGTACCATGGGGTGGTGGTACATTGGGCCATGATAGTATTACTTCATATGTAGATTTCACACAAAGATTGATAGATAAGTTTGATAGGAAGGACCCAAAACTACATTTCAGGGAATTTGCGTAGTTGAAGCAGGTGGGATCAGTTGATACTTATATTTCAGAATTTCAGAAATTGTCGGTTATCGTTACAGATGTCTCTGAGCATAGATTGATATTGTCGTTTATAGAGGGGTTAGTAGAGCCACTTCGTGGATGGATCAAAGCAGTTGATCCTAACACCCTACAGGATGTGATTAAAAGGGCTAGGAACATGGAGAGTGCAGCCTCAAAGGTCAAATTCCAACCTAAAAAAGATTTCAAGAAGCCATTTCAAAAGGAAGAGACTAGAAGACCTCGCATGGACGATGAGGTTCATAATGAACTTCACAAGAAGAAATTGTGTTTAGTTGCAAGGAGCCTTGGGAGCCTGGACATAGATGTTTGGGAAAGGGGAGGGTACATTACATTGAGGTAGTCTCAGATGGGGAAGAAGAGGAGGATGGTGCAACAGGTATAGATGGGGTACATGATGATTCTGATGAGGAGTATGTTGACCTAGACAGAGTTGCAACAGATAAAGGGAAAGGAGGTACCATTGCCACCCTTTCAGGTACACCACGGTATAAATCCTTCAAAGTTCAAAGTGTATTACAAGGTCACCATGTTACAGTATTGATTAATAGTGGGGCAACCCACAATTTTACTGATTTTGCATTAGTGGCTAAGAGGGGATGATTACCAACACAATATTTTGAGGGCTTTAATGTGCTTGTGGCTGATGGGTTTAATATGACATATACTAAGAAGATTCCTCAATTGAGCATCGCCCTGGGCAACTATATAGTCACAGATGATTTCTATGTAGTGGACATTAGAGACACCAATGTCATCTTGGGGGTACAGTGGTTACACTCTTTGGGCAAGTATTCATATAACTTCCATACTATGGAGCTGAAGTTCAGGGCAAATGGAAAGAAGGTGATATTGAGAGGGATGACGAATGGATCTCCCAAGATCGTATTGGCTACGAGGATGGAGAGTATCATCAGACATGGGGATATAGCTTGGCGGAAAGTGTCTAATCTCTTCTAAGACTTATGTTGAGAATAGTACTCCTTACTACATAGACATTCAGCCACTATGGGAAAAACATAAGTGGGTGTTTGAGGAGATTCCTCCAGGTAGACCTCCAAATCGAGTGTTTGAGCATGTCATAGGATTGGAGGAAGGATCTAAACCAGTCATCACTACTCCTTATAGGCATCCTAAGAAGTTCAAGGATGAGATTGAGAAGATCATTAAGGAGTTGCTCAAGATGGGTCACATTAGGCCTAGTTCCAGTCCTTTCGCCTCTTCGGTTGTTTTGGTTAAGGACGGAACTATGAGGATGTGCATTGACTACCATGCACTCAACAAGAAGACAATAAAGAATAGATATCCCATTCCCTTAATCGATGAGCTATTGGATGAATTACACAAGGCGGTCTACTTCTCGAAGATTGATCTTCGAACGAGGTATCATTAGATACAGGTGAGAGAGCAAGACATCCATAAGATTACTTTCTAATGTCATTAGGAGCACTATGAATTCTTGGTTATGCCTTTTGGGCTAACTAATGCACCTGTTACCTTCCAATCCTACATGAATCACATATTCAATAAGCAATTGAGGAAGTTTCTTCTAGTATTCTTCGATACAACAAGACATGAGAAGAGCACTTGAGACATTTGGAAGAGGTGTTAGGGATAATGGAGGCTCAATCATTGTATGCAAAGGCATCTAAGTATGAGTTTAAATTGACAGAGATCCTTTACTTGGTACATGTGATCAATGTCAAAGGGGTTTAGGCACATCTGGAGAAAGTTTAGGTAATCATTGATTGGCCACCCCCGAGGTCCTTGACAAAGCTACAGGGATTCTTTGGATTATGCAGCTATTACAGGAGGTTCATAAAGGGTTTTTCACAGTTGGGAGCACCCTTAACCGACCTCACCAAGAAGGGAGCATGTTGTTGGTTAGAAGAGGTTCAACAAGTGTTTGAAAGGTTAAAGGAGGTGATGAGCTCTTGTCTGGTTTGGCCTTGCCCGATTTCAAACAATCCTTCATCCTTGAGTGTGATGCCTCAGGAGAAGGCATTAGGGCAATTTTGATGCAGGATAGACACCCCATAGCATTTGAGAGCAAGAAGCTTAGGGGAAATGAGAAACTTTACTCCATCTATGATAAGGAAATGCTAGCCATAATGCATGCCTTGGCAAGATTTCGACAGTATTTGGTAGGTGGTAGATTTGTAGTCAAGAGTCGACTCAAGATAGACCATAACAACTTGAGATACTTCTTGGAACAGAAGGACCTTAATGAGCAGCAACAAAAATGGGTCAGCAAGGTGTGGGCCTATGATTTTGACATAGAGTATGTCAAAGGTAAAGAAGAATGTAGTGGTCAATGCTCTTTCCAAGAACACTATGGCTTGCAAGATCCTAGATGGGACAACACAGGATGACAGGTACAAGGTAGTGGATGATATCATCTACTACAAGGGTAGAATCTTCTTGGTTCCTAAGTCTAAGCTGAAAGATAAGATCTTGAGAGCCATTCATGATACTCCATTGGCAAGACATCCTAATTACTTCAAGACTTACAAGAAAATCAGAGAGAGGTTCTCATGGAAGGGCCTCAAGGAGGATGTTTTGAGACATATGAGGGAATGCATGACTTGTCAATAGAACAAGTCAGAGCACACTTTTCCTGCAAGACTGTTGCAGCCATTTCCCATTCCAAAACAAAAATGGGAAAGTCTATCTATGGATTTTATCACCAGTCTATTGAAGGCATAGGGAAGAGATTGCATTTATGTAGTTGTTGACCGATTGACCAAATTCACTCACTTCTTCGCCATCACCATGGAGTACAAGGCACTATAGATAGCAGAATTATTATTCAAGGAGGTGTTTAGGCTTCATGGGTTGCTGAAGACTATTGTCAGTGACAGGATGGTAGGATCCTAAGTGCTTTCTGGCAGGAGCTATTCAAGTTATCTAGCATAGAGTTGACTCCTAGCACAAGTTACCACCCTTTGACAGATGACCAGACTGAGATCGTGAACAAGTGGATTGAGGGTTAATTGCATAACTATGTGCTAGGGCAGCAGAGAGCATGTATTAAGTGGCTGCACTTGGGAGAACACTGTTACAATACCACCTTCCATATGTCTATTGGGATGACTCCCTTCCGAGCTCTTCATGGTTATGGCGCTCCTTCATTTCTGGATTTAGCATTCAATGACAACAAGGCTCCCAGAGCCAAGGACTAGATCCAAGAGAGTCAATTTATCCTTAAGTCACTTAAGGATAATCTTCAAAGTGCCCAAAACGAGCAAAAGTTATATGCAGATCGGCACCGAGTAGAGAGGAGTTTTGAGGTGGGAGACTTGGTTTTCTTGCATCTTCAACCATATAGACAATCATCTTTGAAGAAAAGTGGTGCAAAGAAAGTTAAGCTCCACTTCTATGGCCCTTACAGAGTTGTACGCAAAGTGGGAGAAGTAGCTTATGAGTTAGAGTTGCCTGAGAGCAGCAGGATTCACAATGTATTTCACGTTTCGTGCCTCAAGAAGGCACTAGGACAGCATCTTACTTCTTCACCAAAGCTTCCACCATTGGATGAGGAGGACAAATTGATCTTGGTCCCCGAGGAGATTGTTGACAGCAAAGAGAGGAGACTAAGGAGCAAAGTGGTCAAAGAATATTTGGTCAAATGGAAGAACTTATCAATAGAGGATGCCACCTAGGAGGGAGAGCAGATCTTGCAGCATCCAAATCTGCAATTGCTTGTAGGCAAGCAATTTTGAGAAAGGAGGACTGTAATGTCCCCTTCCGAGGCACGAGCCAGGATGTGGTTAATTAGCCCAATTATTCCCATGGGCTAATTACAAAGAAAATGGAATATTTTAATTTAATTAATTAATGTTATCTTTCCTGGCATATTATAAGGATAATGTTATTTAATTAAATTAATAAAGTAACTAAAGTGACTTCACGACTTATGAAATATTTAAAAGGTCACTTTATTACAATTCCCGGGTTTATTTACATATAAAAAGAAATGGGAATTTGAAAAGTTATGGTGGAATGGCGTACAAAAGGAAAAAAGTGAAGTTCATTTGTATCATGCTTGAATATTATTCATTTGGTGATTTTGGAGAGCTTATCAAAGTTCAAAACTCTAGGACAAAAACCCTACGGGTAACTGGATTCGGTGGTGAAACAATTCTACCGTAGCTAGTGTGGAGTTAATGCTCAAATTTTATAGAAAATTCTACAGGTGAAATTTGTGAGTCTCTTGTAGAGACAAATTTCAGGATTTTAGTGTGGTATGGCCGAAGGCTTGACAAAATGGGAGTTCGGCAATATCTTTTATTATTGAGGAATTCCAGCTAATGCTTATTTATTCTTGATTATGCTAGCCATACGGCTAATGGTAATCGTACCATATTGGAGACTTATGTCATACTAAAGCTTCCTTATGAGGAGTGGCGATTTTATATTCCTTGCTAGAATATCCACGTGAGAATTTGAAAGGTCAACATTGGAGTTGGGGGTCTTAAAAATCGCAACCAAAGGAAGAACTTCAGACTAGCGTCCGTACCAATATTTGCTTCCACTATACTTCATATTGCATAGCAATTTCATTCATGGGATGCCATACAAGCATGCAATAAAGGAGTTTATAATTTGAGACTGTATAGACCTTGGGAAAAGTAATTACTAGGTCAGAATTATTACTACATGAATTTATTAATTATTGATTTCAATCAATGTGAAGTCCTTGAGGAACCCTGTATGCATTTGTATGAGATTAAAATATTAATTTCAATTAAATAGTTACTGGAAGTTTGTCTATGTTAAATTCTTGACTATAAATGAATGTCACTAATATGAAGGGATTATAAAATGCAATATTATTTCCAAATTTGTTCATATCACAAAACCATTGCAAATACAAACTCAGTCAGACTACTACAAAGTGTTTGACGAAATGTCAATGTGCATAAGTGGGAAAAGTGAAAAAAAATTGCATCCGAAATTTCCTTGGGATATTTCAATATTGGTGTAGCGAAAGTATGGTGGAGAGTCCTTGAGATTGATTTGGGATCCTGGTATTTGCAAAAGGGTTTAGTGGAGATGAGTGTGAAGATTGAGTTTGCAATTGCTTGAGGGCAAGCAATTTTGGGAAGGTGGGATTTGTAATGTCCCTTTTTCAATCCATTTCAACACTTTTGGAATCTCCAACTTTCTTGGAGAATGTCATCTTTATCGGGAAGGTATTCTGTCAATTGCAAATAGTTCCTAAAGCCAAGATGAGTACAATAGTAGTTTCTATGTGCAGATCTAAAAGTTTAGGAGCACTTGACACTTCTTGGAGAGGTTCATCATCTTGGGAGAGCGTCAAGTTTCAAATAAACAATTTCCATACGCACTTTTGGTGTTGGTGACAAACTCGAAAACCATATTTAGCATATTTTAATATTTTTCGTAGCTTTGATGGTTGTGTGGGAAATAATTAAAATATTAAATTGTTAAACATTAAGTTGTCAAAAAATGCAAAATTAAAAGACAAATTACGTTTAATTATTTAAAAGGGCAATTTATCAAGTTTGGAGGGAAAAAGTGAATTTTTAATTAAAAGTACTTTTAATTACTTTTATGATTGGATGGAATAGATCAAAAATAGTAATTATTGAGAAAAACAAATCATTCTATCATTGCTAATTTTCAAAAACCCTTGTGCAGAGTTTTGGTTCAGTATCTCTCCTTGAGGACAAAAACCCTCTCAGATCTTCGAGAATTGAAGGACAGAAATATTTTGATTCATTTCAGTTGGCTTCATTCGAGGGTCAAAATTGAGCAACAGGAATTCCAAGTTTTTCAACAGATGAAAAAATAAAAAATATAATCTTTATATTTTGGTAGGGATCAGCTAAGTTTGAATAAAACAGTTGGTTGTCAAAATTGAGCTACAAAAATTCTAGGTTTTTTAGCAAATCAGAAAGTAAAAAAATATCCTTCTATTTTGGTATGGATTAGCTACATAAAACAAGAAAAAAATTGTTATTTAGGAAACCAAAAGAAAAAATATATATATGTTTTAATTGTCCAGTAAGTCCTACACATGCAAACATACAACTCAAAGGCTAAGCTTCCCCATCACAACACCTTTTTAAATTGAGGATGTGGCAGATATGAAGTTGTTTAGGTGGGAATTCCTTTGACCCGGTCGGCAGCCTTCGGGAGTAAACAAGTGGTGTTGTAAAAGTTGATTGTGTTTTTAATCACACTCCACTATCTTTTACTAGCTGCCAGCTATGCAAGAGATTTAAATAAATTTTGCAAAGGAGCCGTGAGGAATTCTTGACTGCTAGTTGTTAATGTAATGTCCCCTTCCTAGGCAGTCAACAGGAGTTGTGGTTAGTCTATCACCTTGGTCCCCAAAGACTAACATGGTGGTTAAGGGACCCCTCTGAGGGAGTTTGTAGCTTGTCAATCAACCATTTGGATTTAATTGGTATTCCCAGCTCAGTGTATTCCAGGGTTTTGGCAATGTTCCTTCTGGAGCATTCTTTGGACACTTTGTCCACACTTACTACTTTTAGTAAGTCATAGGGTGGTCACTGACCTAGTCAGTTGGCAGTATTTCTATGTTGGGAATGTCAGAAAATTCTTATCATGGTTTTATCTTGGCAGTTATCGTGGTCCAAAGCTTTAAGTTTAAATAACATAAATATTAAAGTTAAATTAAAATATTTAACTTTAGCATTATTTATATTTTTTAAGTGACTTTATGATTAAGGATTTATAAGGGGTTTTAAATGATTATTTTATATCATAAAGTTAGCCGCCCAACTTAAGGGAGTTATAAGGAGATTAAAGTTAATCAAATACAATAAATTAAAAAGCCAACTTGGGTGTGGGATTTGAGGAGAGTTATAAAAGCACTTTTGTGTGTTTTTTGCTTTTGATGCTGAAGAAAATATTGAGAAGGGTTTGCTGGCTGGACTGAGTTTTTGGCTTTGTGAGGACGAAATCCTTCACAAGAATCTTCAACTGCACGATTGAAAGACATCCCAAGGTTGAATGCTAATAACTCCATTCAGGGGTTATGTTGGTACTTTATTTTTACAATCTACAACCATTATATGAACAAATTTGCTTAAGGGTTTGAAGTGAAGGATAGACAGCAGTTTAGAACAGATATTGCAGGTTTCAGAGAGAGTAAAGGGCCATTGTTGGAGCCCCAAAGCAGGTCATACCAATCAAGGAGGGCCATACTTGGCATAGAGGGTGGCATGGACTTTTCTAGGCTAAATAGCTAGGGTTTGGGACTGCTATCACCATCATTGGAGGTGTCCAGGTTGTGGACATTGCTGCACATCAGTTTCACAAGGGAGAAGTGAGGGTTTGGTGATTTGTGAGCGATTTTGTATGCACCAGCTTGCTGGTTTTCAGACCTGCAAATTTTCATAGCAGCAAATGGGTATGCTTCCATTGAGTTTTAGATGCTAAATAATGATCTGGGTTGTAAATGGTTTACGCATTTTCTTTATAAACTAGTTAGTTTTAGCTATTTGCTTTATTTGCATTTCTTGGCAAGCAAAAACACAAAAAAAATCAGAAAGCAAAAAACAAGAAAACAAACAGCAGATTGGGGTGAGACATTACAGTTAAGCCAAGGAAACAAAATAAAAAGCATTGCCCATCCTCATGGTCAACTTAGGAATTCACAAGGATGGTTAAAGGAATGTTGGTGTTGTTTTTAGAAGATTATGCTACTAACCGCACACCTTAGAAGCCCATTCAAATTGTTATAAGGTGAGCTGCCATAGTGGGACGAGGAAGTGGCAATTTTAAAGAATTATTAGTTGTGTTTATTGAAGCCATAGGAAAATCTCCACCCCAGCCGCATCTGCAGATAAGATAAATTGCCAATAAAGGAGTTCCCTTTATTGAACCGTGGATTTTCAGCAGGCAAATGAAAATTGAATCACCCATCTAAATGAGCCATGAGGAATTGGGAGGTTGACGTGATGAGCTAAGGTTGGTGTAGAGAATTTTTGTTTGTTTTTTGAGGATACTCCACTACCTTCAGTCGCCCAGCTAATAAGGAAGTGAAGACATAACAGACACCACATTCCAATTTGGGATTGCAGAAGTTGGCCAAGCTATGAACAGGTTTTCTATTATTGTTTAAATATTATTTGGAATTAAATGATTTTTTATTGTTATTATTTGAATATTGTTTCAAGATATCTATTCAAGAAAATAAACATCAGCCTACAATTCATTTATTTAAAATTTTATTGTCAATAACACCACAAAATTATCTAAAACATTCCAAAGAAAAGATCACAGCGAAAAAACCTTTAGTAAAAAATTGTTGGTTATTCTAGAAGGGTATATTTCAGTTTTAAACTTTTATCTATGTGTTTTAACCTATTCAATCCTTGTGTTTTGCTCAAATATTTTCAATCTCTGCTTTTAGCTACTAAGAGAGAGCGTTTAACATCTATTTAGGTTGTTTACTTTCAGTCAAATAGCATAAAAATGTCTCACCTTGAGGAAAAGTGTTGAATCACCTTTTGACCTAGCCTAAGAACCGAAAAGATAGATTTTAGTTTTGTTTGCTATGCATGAACTGTTAATGTTATGGCAGCTTGGGTTCATCCTTCCAGCCACGAGTGAAGACATAAATTAATATAGCCTATCGGCTATTTATTTATATGTGATATTTAATGTGAAGGCTTCACTTGTAACAATGTAATTTCTAAAAGGGCTGACCTTCCTTGTAATTCACATATTTTAATTGTAATTATATTTCTCTATTTTGGCCGACCTTGTACATGAAGAGGTGCGACCTCTCTCTCATTGTGTATTTATACAAGGTCATTTCCATCCTTTCCATCATCAAGCAAGTTCGTTTCTCTCCTTCATTCAAGTGCGAATTTTCTCCAAGAGCAGATTGCGAATTTCTCTAAGTGCAGATTTAGGTTTCAAGGAAGGGCAGATTATTATCTGTTTTGCATCTAAAGTTGGTGCTGAATACTGGCCTTGTGATTGGCCTCATTGTAAAGAGAATTGTTGCCACTATTTATATATATAAGAGAGATCTTTGTTGCTGGGTTTTTCTCCCTCAAGAGGAGGGTTTTCCCAGGGTATCTGCTGTGTTATTGTGTCTGATTTGAATTAATTTTCTGTGCATTAAATCTGATCATTAAAATTTAACATGAACTATCCAAAAAAACACACCTACACAAATTGTAAGAAAAATGTACATATTGTTTAGATTAGGTTTTAGGTTTTATTTGTATTACAAGGAAATTCCCCTTCTAATTTGAGGAGCAGTTCTAACACACATTTGTTTCATTTTGTGTCGCACTAAAAGATGCAAATTAAAACTTTAAGAACATCCAAGAGTGCTAGAGGATTAGCTAGCAGATATTTGAAAGAGTCAAGGACACTAAGAGCAATCTAGTTTTGCAAAGTATAAAAAAGAATGACAATCTCCAAGAAAGAAGCATCACCGCTCTATGAGAGATGATGAAGAACATGTACCCCATTTGAGAGGATAGAATACAAATCCTTCTCTTTTTATTGTAGAGACTTTTTGGGATCAAAAGCCTCTAGATTAGGTCATGCAATCCAAAATTGCATCATGAACACCATCAAAGTTAGTTGGTTGAGTCAATCAACAGTTTTGAATATTTAAAACATGTTGTACCCTAATAAATATAGGTTTTGTTTCAAGAGAAAAATAAACATAAGGGAGATATCTAAGGTGGATTTTTATTTTATGTTTGCATTCTTTTAGAAAAGTTATCCACTTTGAAAAAACTACACCCGATTTCAAGTCCATATGCAAAAGTTATAGCCTTTAGAAATTTCGATAATTATTGAACATCCAAGTGGCTGTTTCATAATTGTCAATGGTGATTTCATTTCATCACCTACATTAAGGGGTGGTTTTGTAACTGCATATAGCAATGGATCTGCAAAAGAGCTGATTTTTGTTACTTGCATAAAGGGACATTTCATTTTTGTCACCTACATATGTGGTGATTTTGTTTTACAAATTGCATAAAGCAATGGTTTTGTCCCAATGCAATATATTCAAAGAAACAACTTCACAATGTTTTGTCTTCATATTATGGGCTTTTAAGCTTCTTTTTCACGCCTAAAGAATGTTGTAAACTTGTAAGCATGCCAAAGACCTTGGGAAGGCAAAAGAGAACAACCGACTGCCTCAAGAAGGCAATGCTGTGAGGCAGTTCATACCAAGTGTTGAGAAATATGGTTAAAACTAAATTGTGAATACTAGAAAGCCAATGATGGAAGATAGTAGTCAAGTTTTCTGAGAAAGCAAGTAATCCACAATACATTTGCAAGTGTTAGGATGCTATTACAAAATGATGGTGTCCTTGAAGGCCTCAAGAGGAAAGTAAGCTTGTAAAACAGCAAAGAACATTATGGAGATAAAAAAGTAATGCTTCACTTTCTGAGGTTTTCCCACATTGGCTTTCTATGGGGTAACTTTTGTGTATGTCACTGTAGTCTTGGTGTGTTTGATTCCTTTGTTGTATGTTTTCATTTTCTGCAATTAGTTTGTTATCTCAAATACATAAGGGAACATCAATCAATTGAATAGATGAGTACAAGCATAGCACTTGTTCCTAGCAGCAAGTAAGAGTTAAATTCAATCTAATACAAAGCTAAAGAACAACACATCCCTTGGCACTACTATTTTTTGGAAAAGTAAGAAGAATCACATGATTGGTGAGCATGGTTGGGGTTTAAAACATGATATATGCATGTAGCATGTATGAGAGAATGTATAGAATTGCATTATGGAATGTAATGATGTAGATGCAGCCAAAAGAATTGTTAAAAGCATCAAATTAAAGCATTTGAATTTTGCTTTTGTAGCATAGAACTTGGGAAAAACATTAGGAAAATAAGTCTTTTAATTTATCATGCAAT
This sequence comes from Sequoia sempervirens, assembly GCA_007258455.2. Lineage (NCBI taxonomy): Eukaryota > Viridiplantae > Streptophyta > Pinopsida > Cupressales > Cupressaceae > Sequoia > Sequoia sempervirens. The sequence goes on from VDFB02234428.1 coordinate 14,881, forward strand.
GGACTATCGATATAGATTACTTATCAACGATATTCTCTTGATGCAATAATAAATGTGGGCAAGGTCCCTTTTAATAAGGTATTAAGTAAGAATAGTAAGAAAAAAATTCAAATGTCAGGGACACAAGAATGGAGATCTCAGAGCCTGCCTTCTAAGGAGATTATCAAATTGAATTTTGTTGGAGCCTCTAGAGCCCTGCAGGGGCAGGTTATGTCTTAAGGGATGATAAAGGAGATCTCAAGTTTGGAGGTTCCTTCTTTTTAGGGGTAAAAACAAATAATGAAGCTGAAGGTGAAGCTCTTGTGGCTGACCTGGCAGCTGCTACAACATATAATTATGACAGGACCATGGTGGAACAAGATTCCCTTCTTCCTGTTAATGTAATAAGAGTTCCTGCCCTAACTGGATGTTGAGGAGGTATGTCAAGGAGATACAGCTATTAATCTCAAAGCTTGCAAAAATAAGATTTCATCATTGCAAAAGTAAATGTAATGGTTTAGCAGATTTCTTAGCAAATTATGGAATAGATCAGAATCCCATAACAGCTCTCTACAGTCATATTTCCTCCTCCTAGATGGGAATAGAATATTTCCTAAGGTTCAAACCACTTCGAGATTCTTTTTTCCGTAATATGGCCCAGTGGGACTTGTGTCTTATTATTAGATTTTAGGAAGAAAGTCTTGGTTGAGTTGTTTATTGCTCATGCGTGGGACTTCATAGCATACATTATGATTTGGAGAGCTAGCAATTTGGAGTACCTATTGATGTTACAAAGATTTTTCTTTATAACGATTGCCTTGAGCAAGTATATTTGATAGATGCGACTAGGCTTAGTGTTCATGAAACATGTGTGAGAGGTTTATATGAAGGTGTGGTGACTTAAGGTTGGCATTCAATGGTGTGGTGATCTCTGTTTTGCTGGTGACTTGGTGGCTGCTGTGTGGATATTGCCAGGGTGCTGGGCTTTGTAGGTACGGCACACAAGCGATCAGGGGCCTATAGGGACCTAAGGCATAAAGGATTAGTGTTCAACCACCATCTTGAAGCTATCGTCAATTCTTTTTACACTGCTGATTTAGGCTTTGTAAAAGGAGTGCTTGAGGAGGCTGGTATGGGAGCTAATGAGCCACTTAAGATGAAGGCAAGGATCAGGAAAAAATTTATTGTCAATCTGTCACAATATGTGCCTGAGGCAGAGGTCAAGGTATGACTTTTCAAGATGGTCCTGCCAGATTCCTTTGTGGATTTCTCTCTGCTGTGAGAGGTGAGTGATGCTGATATAAATAAGGAACAGGTGAACGCAAATTCTGGTGCTGGTACTTTGGCCCTAAGGAGTAAGATCATACCTCTCTAAAGAGGGAGGGGCAGGTGCTTTGAGCTTTATGCACTATGGGTAAGGTGATGTTAGGAATTTTGGTCACTCGTGATAAAGGTCATCTTGAAGTAACTAGTGCATACATCGTCCCATTGTTATGTGGTAACTCCCTCCACAAGGCCAAGAATCATGCAAAGGTGCTTTGTGGTGTTTGTCTACCAAGATTAGATCCCTCTGCACACCATGGAGATAAGATGGTTGAAGAAACAATGGACTGGGCCGGTGATAATATGGCTGGAGCAGGGCATTGGGGGGTCAATTAATGCATACTATGTGCATGACTGTCTGTATATGGCTAGGGTTTCTAATAGTAAATACTTGCTTTTGTTGATTGGTGATAATTGTCTTAATCCAGTGTAGAGTAGCCTTTGTGTGTGTTTTGTAACATGGTGGCTGCCTTGTTTCAATGGCGGCCATAGTTAGCAGTTGTGTTTGCTTATGATAGACTAATAGCCATTATAACTTATATCTATGTATTGTTTTTCAAATTCCAAGAGTGAGGACCCCAATAGAAGTCCCAGCTGCTTGATCAAAGATCAAAAATCAAAATTGGGAGAAGGGTGATTCTCATCAACAAGTAGAGTCAACCCAGTGAGATCAAATAATAGTAGTCAGGATGAGTATAATATATGTATAGGAAATTTCAGAAGGAAAAAAAGATCCACATAATCCTTTATTCAATGTAATATTTGTCATCCACTAATGTTCTGAACCTGAAACGTTCACAGCTATTAAACTGACTAGAAAGTGCAGTTACAACTTGAAAAGAATAGAACAATGGGAATATGAACTTTAAACTGAAAATTTACTCTTGGAAGCACAACATATGAAAATAAAATACAAGACTATCAATTTCCTGGCAAGGTTTGGACAACTCAAAGAGTAGTATGGATGCTGCTCTTAGCTAAGCATTCATTCTTTCATACTGCTAAAAAAGAAACGAGTTCATGAAGCATAACCATAAAACAATCTATTTATGTCATCCCTGTCGAATCCTACCAAATAGCGTGGATACATTGAATCTAAGCACATTGCCCAAATAGTTAGACGAACTGCACTGTCCAAAATTGTGGGAAGGCCTGTTTAACCCACAAGTGATCTTCCCAGTTAAAAAGATTGGCAGGGCATAGTGCCCAAGGGTTCACCCAGTTAACCCAAAAATGTTGGGTATGACTAGTTACAATTATGGGGTGGTGGGCATGCTAGAAAGCATTGTTATTATTATTGGCATCCTAACACCTGCTAGGAATTAGATTTATTGAATGTAAAGAACACTTGAGTGGTAGTAACTACGTAATTTTCTTTGTGGGTGGCAATATATTTCTATTGTCCTTGAGGCAGTGTTTGTGCTCCTCCTCATCCTCTTTCAGATTTTCTTCAAGTCATTTAATCACTATTCCACTGCAATGTTCATTAGCACGTGACCCGTGCATTACAGAAAGATATTATATTCATCCATTCAAAATGAAAAGAAAGATATTATATTCATCTATGCAAGATGAAAGCTAGAATCCCTAAACAAGAGCATATATCTTAGAATTGTTCAATTAGTTAAGCTGATAAAACTTGACTCTATTGAGACACGTATTATATTCACCACTAAGAAATCCTATGTATTCATATTTTTCAGCTAGGAATATTCTTTGGTAGTGAAGTTGAATAGTCAAATGAAACATAACCAACGCAAGGGTTCTGTTGTGTGACAAAGGACTCACTAGATGTCTCCATAGATAATTTAACACTTCATATTGTAACAAGCATAAGCATTATGATTTTAGTGCTGGTACTCGACACATTAATATTTAACTTAAAAATCATGCATATACTAATGTATTATCCCCTATAACTAGAACAAAAGGAGAGAAGAGAAGCCCTGATGAACAAACCTGAACCAAAAGAAGCTTCAAACCCCTTGATTTACGGAGATGTATATGACGAATATCTCTAAAGGCAAGCTCCAACTTGTAATTAATAAACCGCTCATTCAGAAAGATGCTTAGCTTCCTGATGTCAAATCCAAACTCAGCTGCTACCGAATTATCAGAATTCCATAGGAAGTAGAATACATTCGGAGATGTCAAATTGCCCATATAAAGCTTTCCTTCCTCAATACGAGCTGGCATGGATTTTGGGTTGACTACTATGTCTCTCTCTAGATATTGGGCTGTTAATTTATTCTGACCTAGTATGATACGGCCTCTGCTTGCCAAACCATGGACTACCTCTGCTAACTCGTGGCTTTCAAATTGCACATGAGCATACATCCTCGACTTGTTAGATTTGGGCGTCCTCAGTCTACATGCATAAACGGTCCCCTTCCCAGTAATTTCTTCCAGCTGTTGAATGAGCCCTTTTGGATCTTGTACTACTGGTAAATTTGATAGTTGAATGGTCCGCCGGCTATCCATGGCTAAGCTCTCAATAATTACAACTACATTAAAATGACCACAATCAGAGACATACACTATAATTTGTACTCACAATAACTCATGTACTAACACATTAATCTCTGTACAGTATCTGATATTTGGCACATGATCCCATCCTGTGGAGATGAATTGCCGGAACAAACTCTAATGCAATGCTTAATATGAATGTGAGAAATTATAATTGACTCTCATATACCTATGAAGAAGCTAGACTACAGAAATGGTCTCCCATTGTAAACTAATTTTCACCCTGAACCTACAAGATTAAGCAAGTACAAAGTTCCTCAAATCACAATTTAAGTCTAAGTAAGGAAAATGCATGCACCATGCATTGCTAGAGAATTATATCAGCTCTGGGCCAGTTTAGCTAACCATTTAAGAAAATAACTACTTACAAGTGGGTTCTGATGTAGCTTCAGATTTCACGCCTTGTCAAACTTGAGATCTGCAGAGCTTCGTCATCTTTGAGTGAAACCCATTTATCAAGCTTATGTTTTCCCCATTTTCGGTATCCCATTTGATACAATTCTTTCTTCTAATCCAAGAATTGTATGTGTGTTATTTTTATACACATCGTGGACTGCTTTTGGGGCGGAATCTAGTTGCAGAAAGCTCCGGGTCACTTCCTTTGTTACAGAATTATTTTGAGTGTTCACTTTATCTGCATTATAAGCTGTATAGGAAACATTAAATGTCGGTATCAGCGACAGTGCAGTGTGAGAAAATCCAAAGCTACAGCGCGAGAGTACCATGTTGAAGGCTGCTACAATGAATTATTCCATTCTATACCCTGTATATGGGAGCTTGCCATTGGCTGGCTGGCTTATGTGCTTGCGGCACTTAGAAGTGGCGGGATAGAGGGGACCTAAGAAAATTTCGTTGAAATTTCCTTTGATTGAAAGAAAATGTTTAGAATAGAAAGTCTAGGTTAGTGTGAAAATGAAAATGAGCTAAGTACCTAGGGAGAGCATCGTGGGGTACTCGGATATAAAGTGTGAGATAGTATTCGATTGGAAAGGTGGTTTTTTAAAACTAAAGTCTTTTATCATTTTATGTGCCGTGAGTGGGGGTTTATTTTCCAAAATTTATGAGGAAAGAAGGTACTAGGGGAGAAGAGCTAGTAGCTACCACCCATTGAATAACCGCCATCCTTTCCACCCCCCAAAAAAAATTTAACTCTGATCCACTAAAAAAACTTTTTATTAACAAATAGAAAATTACAACAATACCAATAGAAAATTACAACAACACCAATAGCTGCTCATAACAGAATGAGTCACTCACCAATCAAAGTACACAACTAAACATGCCTTTGCATTTATAAAAGAACTCCACTTGCACATAAAAAGGCCCATTTACAATTTCATTTAAATCATTTACTTTTTACAATTACCCCCACTTGCAAATGTTTGTCCCTCACTACATTTTATATTTACAAGTATACATGCACAGCTACTGGTGCTTTAGATGACATAATCACAATCTCCTTTGCACAGTCTTTCACACACTCCCTGTCAGCTATATGTATTTATTTCATTTCCTGTAGGTACCTGCACAATTAAATATAGGTGTAAGGCTCCCCAATTAAACATCAAATCCAAATGTAATGCACAATTCAGTCATATCATCTTTAAAAACCTACGTAACTTGCAGCTTCAAATTCAAATGCTCTACCAAATTCAAAATTCAAACACAACCACCAAATTGAATGCATATCATCTTTAAAAACCTACGTAACTTGCACCTTCAAATTCAAATGCTCTAACAAATTCAAAATTCAAACACAACCACCAAATTGAATGCATTCAATTGTCAGATTCGAATTCCTAAATAAGAGGGGGAAAGTAGCCAGCAGCATTCACAATTACATGTTACTCCCAGCAAAGTTGAAAGCAACGACAAAGATTTTCTGCACATTCCTCTGCACATTCCTCTGATATCCAAAGTCTCAGGTATGTACTTATATTTATTTTCATTTATTCAGTGTCTTCTTACTTTATACATTCTACCATTTCTTAAAAAAATTCTACTTTCCATTGCACATACAGTAGGTTGGCATACATATATTTGTCATTTTACATTACGTGTCTCTTGTTCATTCAGCAAATTGATGTATATGTGTGTTTCCTTTGCCTATCCATTGAAAATGCAGAGTATGTACTTATAGTTATTTTCATTTATGCAGTGTCTTCTTACTTTATACATTCTACCATTTGTAAAGAAATTTCTACTTTCCATTGCACATACAGTAGGCTAGCATACATATATTTGTCATTTACATTACGTGTCTCTTGTTCATTCAGCAAATCGATGTATATGTGTGTTTCCTTTGCCTATCCATTGAAAATGCAGACTATGGTACCTATATTTATATTTGTGTGTTTTTGCTCATTTGTCATTTACTTCAGTGTTTATATCAGGGTTTATAGTTGTTATTTATTTTGTCTTATATGTGTACCTATTTATATTTGTTTATTTTTGGTCATTTGTCGGGGTCGATTTTGTTGTTGTTTTATGATGGAATAGAGTGCAGAAATTAAATCAAATGGAACCACGGAAACCTGACATATACCGGGAAAACCCTCCTCTTGAGGGAGAAAAACCTAGCAACAAAGATCTCTCTTATATATAAAAGATGGCAACAAATATCTTTACAATGAGGCCACACATAAGGCCTAAATACAACATCAACTCTAGATGCAATATGAGAATATATTACCTTTCTTCCCTTGTATAAACTAAATCTGCACTTAGATAAATTGTAATGTCTGCTCTTGAAGGAATTCACACCTGAATGAAGGAATAATTCGAACTTGCTTTATATTTGGAGGAATGGAAATAAATTTGTATATATACCCAATGAGAGAGAGGTCATACCTCTTCATGTACAAAGTCGGCCACTTTACAAAAATATAATTACAAATAAAAGATGCAAATTACAAGGAAGGTCGGCCCTTTTAGAAATTACATTGATGCCATTAAATATCTCATATATAAGATAAGTAGCCGAATTAAATTATGTCTTGATTCGAGGCTGGAAGGACGAACCTGAAGCTGCATCTCATTAACACTCCCTCTCAGCTAGGGAGAGAACTTCCAGCTGCTCAAAACATATCACTTCATCGTGATGACAAATATTGTCTCAATGCAATATCAACCATAATGGCTACAACCATGCTATGGTGAACAAGGGAATATCACCTCAACGTGATATTGGATATCGCCTCAACACGACATCTACCATAATGGCTACAACCATACTATGGTAAAAGATATATATCACCTCAACGTGATATTGGATATCGCCTCAACACGATATCTACCATAATGGCTACAACCAAACTATGGTAAAGATATATATCACCTCAACGTGATATTGGATATCGCCTCAACACGATATCTACCATAATGGCTACAACCATACTATGGTAAAAGATATATATCACCTCAACGTGATATTGGATATCGCCTCAACACGATATCTACCATAATGGCTACAACCAAACTATGGTGAAAGATATGGGCTCATTGATCGCGAGACTTTTCTCGATCGAGGTTAGTTCTCCACCATACCAAGCTTATCTAGAAAGTATACGAAACTTTATCACGGAGAGAGGCTTGGGTGAGAATATCACCATCGCTCATCAATGCGTGTACTTCAAGCTGTCTGACCTTTAGTAGTACCATATCTACGATATAGGTGGTACTTGATCTCAACATGCTTAGTTGTCATGAAACACAGGATTGACAGAAAGCTTCACGCAACTCTGATTATCACAATGGATGATGGTAGGCTCCATTGATTGTCCAAACAATCCTGAAAGGAGCTTACGAAGCCACACTGCTTCCCGAGTTGCCATACAAGCTGCAATGTACTCAGCCTCGGCTGTACTCAACGCTACAGATGACTGCTTCCTGCTACACCAGGAAATCATAGCAGAACCTAAACTGAAGAATAACTCAATCCATATCCAACTGTGCCACTCAAGTATCTCAGGATATGCTTTGCTGCAACAAGATTACCATCTTCTTCAGGTTCAGCAGACTCCCTCTGAATCTTCAAGCACACGCATCAATCTTCCGACCTCTTCATCCAAGATTGCTTGCAACACTTTGACTTAGATAAAAGTTTTCCAACGCACACTTCTGGTACTGTAGAGAGTTCAAGATAGTCCTCCTCGACCTCTTCCCAGATTACTCTATTCTGAATAGGTTTGCGGGGCTACCAATGACAAAATCCAGAAGACAATCTTGAGCAATTCTGATCTCAGCAACTGAAGGGATCCTCTAAGGGTTTTAGCACCTAGCCTTTCAATACAACAATCTTCACTTCTTCTCAGTGAGTTACAAAACTCCCTCTTGATCCTTGCTTCAGAGTTTGCAAAGAAGACTTCTAGAAGTGAACTCCCTCTGGCCACCAGCTCAGTCCCATGGCTGCTTGATCATTTCTTTGGTCGGCATGACTTCCTCACAAGATGCCTCAAGCTTTTCATTACTAAGCAGTCTCTCATCACCTTCTTGCTCCTAGAACAGTGAACTGCAAGCATTTAGAGAAAGATTACTTACAGTTTGTAACTATCCAAAGAAATATCAAGGGTAGAATCATACAAAGTTTACTATCTCAGGTTATACAACATGAATAAGTAAATCAAATAAATATATCAAAGAGATGAAGGAATAAAGAACTTATCTTTATATGATTTTGATATAACTCTTCCTTCCAACTTTTACTCCTCTCAACAAAAGACAATTTGAACAACTGCAAATTCCTTGAATGCGTTATGCAATTAGCAAGTAGAACCAACTCTCTCCAAGAGTCAAGGCTCTAATCACAGTTCATGCATTAGAGAATGATATCGACGTGATCAACCTATCACAACGAAAATGCAATTCTCTTTTCCATCTCAATGTCACACTCAGAGATCTACATAATTAGCATGAAACAATAATTTCAAAGGATCTTTATGCTAGAGAATACAATTCAAGAGAAACCACTATCTCTCTTTTAATTACAAGATCCAAATCTCTCTTTAATTATAAGATCCAACTAAAAGATTTAACTTAACAAACAAAGAATACTTATCTCTTTAAATATTCTAAAGGATGCAAGATACGCTGCTCTTGAGCACAGATCAACACACAACCTTTACGGCTTGAACACAGGCCCATGACTTAGAATAGAAATTCCCTAGAATCCTTCTGAGGAGAAAACTTATTCATATCCGCAAATGAAGCATGTTGATTAGGCCTGGTTGGGCAATCCTTTGCATAGTGACCAAACTCGTCACAGCGAAAGCATTGGACTTTGGAGAGGTCCCACTTCTTCTTGAATGCAGGAGCACCATCTGACCCCTTATCTCTATTCCTCTTAAAATATCTTTTCTTTCCTCCCTTTCCTTCCTTCTTCGAGGATTGAGCAGAAAGAACATGAATGTCTTCATTTGTAGAGCTTCGACCAATACCTCTCGCAGCCAACCTAGACTCCTCTTGAATGCAGTCCGCCCTCAAACGATCAAACTTGGGAATTTTCGATCTCGCGCTAATTCCTTGAATGAAAGACTCCCAAGATGAGGGAAGACCATTGAGGGCAAGCATGGTCAAATCTTTGTCATCAACAAAATGACCAATGGTAGAGAGTTGATCTCTCAATTCGGAAATCTTCATGAAGTAAACGATGATAGATTCTCCTTCTGCCATCTTCACATGATGAAGTTGTTGCTTCAGCGCAAGAGCCCGGTTGGTGTTGTTGATTTCATACATTTCTTCCAAAGACTTGAACATCTCCCTTGCAGTCTTCATCTTAGAGATGATAGGGACAATGTGATCCTTTACGGAATCAACCAACATCTTCTTTGCCTTGATATCTTTCTTTTTCCATTGAACTTTCACTTCCTCATCTGCAGGCTCCGAAACTTTGCTCTCCACGAACTCAGCCAATTCACTTTCTTCCAAAGAGAGCATAATTCTGAACCTCCATGAAGTATAGTTTGACGCTCCCTCAAGTCTATCTTCGATCTTCAATCCGTTCACCATCTTGAATGAAGTAGAGATAGACCAAGAATTAGGATGAAGAGAAGAGAGTACCGCTGTACAGACAAATCTGATCACGATCTACTCAAACCCGCTCTGATACCATGTTGTTTTTATGATCAGATAAGTGCACAGAAAATTAAATCAAAAATCAGACACAGAAACACAGCATATACCCTGGGAAAACCCTCCTCTTGAGGGAGAAAAACCCAGCAACAAAGATCTCTCTTTTATATATAAAGTAATGGCAGTAATTCTCTTTACAATGAGGCCAATACAAGGCCAATAACCAGCATCAACTCTAGATGCAATAACAGAATATACTCTGCTCTTCCTTATAAACTGAATCTGCACTTAGAGAAATTCGCACTTGAAAATGAAGGAATAATTCGAACTTGCTTGATGATTGAATGGATGGAAATGACCTTGTATAAATACCAAATGTGAGAGAGGTCGCACCTCTTCATGTGCAAGGTCGGCCACTTTACAAAAATATAATTACAAATAAAAGATGCAAATTACAAGGAAGGTCGGCCCTTTTAGAAATTACATTGATGCCATTAAATATCTCATATATAAGATAAGTAGCCGAATTAAATTATGTCTTGATTCGAGGCTGGAAGGACGAACCTGAAGCTGCATCTCATTAACATTGCTCAGGGTTCAATATGTATATGTGTGTATATATATATATATACATAGACAAACACATATATACGTCTATTAGTCTGTTTAAATATGTTTCATTTGGCTGTCCAATACAATAGCGTAGCATTTGTTTATATTTTTCTACTTCCCATTGCACACATAGCAGGCTACCATACATATATTTGTCATTTTACATTATGTGTCTCTTGTTCATTCAGCAAATCAATGTATATGTCTATCCTTTGCCTATCCTTTTAAAATGCAAACAATGGTACTGGTTAATCATTTTCTTCTGCATCTTTCATGACCCATGAAGGATTTATTCGATGATTGAAAAATTATTACTGCTTGTTTATGAAATAAATCATTCCTCTTACACTCATTTT
>VDFB02234430.1:0-36347 GCA_007258455.2 Sequoia sempervirens
GGCCGACCTAGGACAGCTACCAATCGACTTAGAAAGATTCAATCATGATGCAAACAAAGGGAGGGGTCAGCGACGACTTACCATGGATTAGTCCAGATGAAACTTGAACTCGAGGAAGCGACTGCAATACGAGTATGCCCTGGCAACGAAAACCTTGATTAGCGCTCAACCAATCCTCACTCAAGCAGCTCAAAATCAATGATCAAAGCTCGAATGAAGAATGAACTCAGATGCCAAAGCAGAAAACAAGTGAATAATGAAATCAAAATGATGCCCAAAAGACCTTAAATCCATCCATATTCGTGTCTGAGCGAAGGTACTTCGAGCATTAATGAGCGACAAGACGTATCAAGGAAATCCGGGAACTCGAGCCCAGAACGGACTTCAGAAAAAACCAAGCCAAACAAAAAATCCGGAAGGACATGAATTCCACGGAAATGGCAGAAACCGAGAATTTAACGAAGTTCAGGATTTTGGCACAGTCCGGGAAAATCCACCAGAACCGAAAAATCCTGGATTCGGAAAATTCAGCAGTAAACGGACAATGAACCAATGCCCGGGAAAATCTGCCGGAGCTGGAAAATCCCGGATTCAGGTCAAAAGCCGAATTCAAAAAATTTAGAAGTAAACGGACAATGAACCAACGCCTGGGAAAATCCGCCAGAGCTGGAAAATCCCGAATTCAGGTCAAAACCCAGATTTTTACTGAAACCTGAGTTCAACCAATTCAAGCCTCCAAGCAAGACTAAAGCCAATAAGACCAACATCTCAAGACCCCAAAAGACAAATCCAATAAAACCAAAGGTCAAAAGACATCCTGAAAAGAGGGTCCCTACTCTAAGTGGGGCGTGTGTGCAAAACTGCACAACAATAACCCCACCTGCATTTAAGATATGTTATATAATGGATTAATGGGTATCCAAATCAATTTTTAGATCGTGGGTTTGAGTTTTCTTCTGAAAATTATGTCAAAATCACCTTGTTTGTTGCTCTTGTCAAAGAATAGTGGAAAATTGTGAAAAAAGTCATTTATTTGAAGTGTTAGGGTTTGGGATTTGCAAAGTTCATTGAGATTGTGTTATTTTGGAGTCTCCCCCCTACCTCTACATAAAGTGGTATTAGAGCCTAAAAGATCTATGCAAGTGAGTTTTGAGAGTTTGTGTGTTGTCTTTTTGCAGGTTGAAGGAAGAACCTGGATGCCAAAAGACTAGGTAATGAGGAAAAGAAGAAAACCTAGGTGAGGTATCACAAAGACAAAAAGAAACAAGGTGAAAGAGACTTGTTTGAGGAAGAAGAATGGATGTGTTGAAGAGATACTTGTAGAGTGAGGGTTCACAAAAAAAGAAACAAGTGATGAAAAGAGAGGAAAAAGAGATAAAGAAGAAAAAGGAGAAGGAAAAACAAATAGATGTGGATCAAGAGATAAAAGAGTTGAGACAAGCTTTGGAACTAATGATGGAAATTTGAGAAAAGATGGAAGAAAGAGTGAAAATTGAGATGCAAAGTTGGAATTTACCAATCAAGAAGAAGGTTATGTGACCAATTAAGAAGATTGTTCAGAGAAGAAGACAAGTGGGAACATAAAAATCAGACATTAAGGAGTCCTTGATTGAAGAATAAAAGCCAAGAAAAGAGGAAGAGACGACTAATAAAATGGTAAGTAAACATATGACTATTATAAAAGCAAGTAGGATTGATCAATTACCATTAGATTTTCAAGATTTGTTGCAAGAACATTTGATGTGGTAATAGATGATGTTTCAAGGAAAAATGTCAGTTCTCATGCAAGCTTTCTAGAATGGGAAGACAAAGCTTTCAAGGTATGGCACAAGGAGGTATTGGAAGGTGGATATGATTCTGATCAAGAAAGTTGGTTGGATGACATGGCAAGTAGAAGCAAGGAAGGAATACACAAATCTCTTGTTGTGATTGCAGCCTTAAGGAGAGATAGACCAAAATTTAAGATGAAGACAACATGGAAATGTTTCAAGGAAGACAAGGTGTAGAGGATAGAAGACATCAAAAAAGAGAGTTCAAAGGTGGATGCCTATTACTACACTCAATTCAAAAGGGACTTGAATTCTTTTTTCTCTGGGAGTATGGTGCAGGAGCACCTAGTTGAGTTCATGCCTCCATGAGGCAATTTTTGTAATTTTTGAGTTTTGGGTGTGTTTCTTTTGTAATAAGATTTTTTTTTTTATCATTTCTCATATTTTTGAGTCATTTTTAGGTTGCTAGGAGGTTTGTGGGGTCAAGTTGTAAAATCTTGCAAAATGTTGTCAAATTTGAAAAAAAATGTCAAATTGCAAAATTGTAAAAATGCGGAATATGAAGGGTCATTGTGGGAAAATAAGTTATTTGGTTATTGAAACTCAAAGGGTAGTTGGGAAACTGATATCATATGTTTAAATTAATCCTTGGAGGGTTGAATCCAAGATTGGAGAGGTGGTTGTCACATTTTTGAAGTGAAATCAATAAAAGACCTTGTTTTCTGCATTTTTGAATATTAAATTGTTGTTTCAGAGCTTGGTACGAACTTGTACGAAATTTTCATGTTCTTAAAATTATTTTTTGTGATAGAGGACCGGGTTAGTTTTCATTTTCAATTGGTTTGGTTATTTTTTGTGAAGTTTTATGTAAGTTATAATCAAATTGGTGACTGCCACTTTCAAATTTTTCTGTAACCAACCTGTTGTAACACGTGGTACGAATTTGATATTCCATATCTTGATCTTAGAACAATTTGGATTGAAAGGAATGTCAATATAATTTATAATGCACTTGGTCTCATCAATTTGTGTTGAGTTTGGAGTGAGATATTGCAATTTTGGTAAAAACAGTTCAAAGCTATCACAAACCCTAAGTAGGGTAACTAGTGACTTTTGAAGGATTTTGTACAAATTAACCCCACCTGAATTTAAGATATGCTATAGAAGGGCTTAATGGGTATCAAAATCAGTTTTTATATCATGAGTTTGAGTTGTCTTCTGAAAATTATGTCAAAATTACCTTATTTGCTGCTCTCATCAAAGCATAGTGGAAGATTGTGAGAAAAGTCATTTGTTTGAAGTGTTAGGGTTTGGGCTTTGAAAAGTTCATTGAGATTTTGTTAGTTTGGAGTCTCCCACCTATTCTTCATCATAAAACTGTTGTGAAACATCAGGTTAGTAATTTTTGGATGTTAAGGCTTCCCAGTTGGATATCAAGGATCTTTTCTCATCAACTTAATTTGGAATTTATGTATAAATGGATTCTTCCATGGTGCAAGTATTTACTCAAAAAACACATGAACTAGGGTTGACATTTTTTGTTTTCTAATTAAGTCTGATGCCATTCTTGGGCTTGGTTTGCAATAATTTTTTGTTGATAATGTTGTTCCAATCTGGTTAGTGTTGATAGCCTTCATTCTATAATGTCAACTTCATTCTATAATCTGAGCATATCACCTTTCTTAAAATTTGAAGAAGGTTTTGAAATCAAGGGTTCAATATGCATATTTTAGGCCTATGTTGAACATTTTGTTTAAGGCATTTGTGGACAAGGCTACAGTTTTTTAATTGATTTATCTTTTTGTTGTGTTTGGACTTTTGTAAACTTGCAATAGACAATGCACTTTTATTATTTTTGAATTGAGACTAATAGTAATTTTGTTGGTTGTATTGAGGTACAACTTCATTCATGGAAAAAAAGGCAGCACCCTGTTACTCATATCAGATGGCACGTTGCATATAAAGGAGGAAAGATTCTAGCTAGGTTATTGTTGACTGCATTGAAGGAGAGAGTTTCATTTATGGGACACGATCAACACTCTCCTTCTTGGATTCTACACATTACAACTTGCTCCAAGAAGATTTCCCACGTCGTTGTAGAAGTTTTAAAAGATGAAAGGGGCATGTTCTCTTGATTGAAGGGCTTCAGGCATGTGTTTCCATCATTACAAAAGTTTTTTGGAGAAGTTTCTTTCTTGCAGTCATTTCTATGCAATATTGTAACTCAGATTTTCAGTCTTGTGATTGAAAATAACAATTGTAATACTCTATTTCTAAGTTGTAATTAGAACACCTTTCTTTTATTAATAAAGTTCACTAATTTTTCCTTCTAAATGGTTGTCTTATTGCGTGCAATTGATGATTGATGTGTATTTCTGTGTTTTATGCTTAAATCTTCAAATATCGGTCAATTAAAATGACTAACTATACTACTAATTGACATCAATTAATAATTAAATTGATTAAATATACTACCAATTGATAGTAATCAGTGAACAATGAATAAAAACGACTAAATAAGTGACCAGTTAACAACAATCAATGACTAAATCAACAACTAAATAAGTGACCAGTTAAATATATCAGTGAATAAAAAATGACTAAATAAGTGACCGGATTACAACAATTAATGACTAAATATAACAATGGAAAAAAAGTGACTAAATAAGTGACCAGATTGCAGCAATGCATGACCAAATCAATGACTAAATTACCAAATCGATCAATCAAAACAACCAAAAAATGACTAAGAATGGTTTAGTCATCAATCTGGTCGCGTTATATATTACTGGCAATAAACTGCTAGTGGTCACGTTACCAAATGTAGTCATTTATAAGCAGTTTTTAGCAGTTTATTGTTGTTTTTGTACTAGTGTTAGAAAACACAAAGATGTTTGCTCCTACCTTCTTTGAAGGTAGCATCAATGAATGTAAGGAGTTATGCCTAGATGATAACCAGGATATGGAAGATGGGATATTCCAATTGAAGGGTAACAAAATCCCCAAAGGTTTGGTGTCTTTGGAAGATTTATTTGATCGCCATGACAGGGAAATAAAAAATAAAATGAGTGAATATACCAATAGCTCTAGAGAATATGAAGAAGTGAACATTGGAAGTACTGAATCTCCAAAGCTGGTGTACATAAGGAAGTATTACACACCTGAAGAGAAGAAGAAATTAATCGCATTGTTGATCAAATATAAGGAAATTTTTGTATGGTGCCATGATGACTTGAATAATTTTATGGATGTGAAGCTCCAACACCATATACCACTCAAAGAAGGTATGAATCCCTTTCAACAGAAACAAAGGACATATAACCCCAAAGTAGTTGATACCATATTTAGAGAGGTTGATAAAATGTTGAAGGCTAGGATCATATATCCTATTCACCACTCAAATTGGATTGCCGATGTAGTCATAGTTCGAAAGGAATGGAGAGATTAAAATCTATGTAGATTTTAGGAATCTTAATGAAGAATCTTTCAAAGACAATTATCCGCCACCTATGATGGATAATATTCTTTAGACAGTAGTAGGATCAAAGATGATGTCAATGCTTGATGGGTTTTCAAGATACAACCTGATCAACATTGCAAAAGAGGATCAACATAAGACTACATTCACTACTTGAGGAATTTTTTCTTATAATCACATGCCTTTTGAGTTAATTAATGCTAGTGATACTTTTCAAAGGGCTATGGATCTCTCCTTTGATGATCTTAGGAACAAGATAATTGTTATTTACTTAGATGAATTGACTATGTTTTCCAAGAAAAGGGAGAATCATTTCAAGGATTTGGAAAGAATTCTACGGAGGTGTAAAGAACATGGCATCTCCTTGAATCCTAAGAAGTTAGTTTTCAGAGTTAGTGAATGAAATTTTTTGGGACATACTTGTAAGGTAGGGGGACCAACCACACCAAGGATCCAAGTCACAGAGAGCCGAGAGAAGAGGGTTTCCCTATCTTACCTAAAGCTACTGGGTGTTTAGGAAAAGAATCGAGAATGAAGAGCACTCTCAAGTGCTTTTGTCACTCTACAAATACAAAAACCTAAATGAGGCTAGATGAGCTAGTTTCTAGAGTCCAAACTGCACCTTAGACAACTCTATGTCTGAGGATGGCAGTGCAGGTCTGGGACGACAATGCAGTGTGTTGGTGTCTCTCTGGTGTGTTGGCATCCATATGGCCAGAAAACATGATATATAGTACGTAAAATAAGAAAACCTACTAACTTTCTAGCTGACTAATTTTAATGAAATAAACAGAATAATAAAATATGAGAAATAGCTACGTAAATGATAAAGAAGGTAGATGAAGATAAGGGTGATGAATATCAACTGATTGAAGCTCCAGTTCGCTAGTGAGTTCCACGCACACGTCCACCTACACACAACCAAGAGAGGGAAAAATGTTGGGCTATATAGGGGTTTTCCTCAGTCAAATCCCCACTTTGGTGTTTCCACCTCCATGGACAGCTAGAAAAGCCACAAAGTAGAAAATGCAATAAAGGAAATAAAAAGGAGAGTATTGAACACTACAAAAGATACAATGCTACTCTATCAAATCACAATAAGGAAAGGAAAGTGAAGCAATACCACTTCCACCCAAAGGAACTCAAGGCCAATGAAGGGAGAATGCAAGACAACAAGCTTGGAAAAGTCAACACTATCGTAACGGTGACAACGGGAGGTCTCACAAGACTCCAAACATGCAGCTTCTATGGTAGCGCAAAACATACAGAGATGAAGTTGATGGGCGTAACAAGTTGTTGTAATGCTCAATGGAGTTGTGAAAATGCTCAAGGGAATGTGATAGATTGCTAGAATTGTGAAGAAGATCAAGTAGAATGCTCAAGAGATTCTAAAGAGATGAAGTGATATTGAAATATAGGCATTTCAAGATCAAAATGGGAGGGAAAGAGCTATTTTCGAGTCAGTTGGTCGACATAGAGGCGTTACACTTCCTGCCAAATGGAAAAGGTAACATCCATGCAGACACCAGAGGTAGGAATCTGTCAAGGACGGTAGCGCATCGCGTAGACGTCTGCGTGCTGTGCTCACATCCTTGACGAATATTCTCCCACCGACACACAGGACAAACGCTAAGTGGATGGAAGACATGTGGGTGATGTGGAATTACGCCTTCGAGTTTGATTTTCTAAGGTGAGGGGATGCAAAAGGGGAATTTACACAAGGGGTGAAAATTCACTCCTATACAATACCGTGTCAAAGGAAGGTAGTAGGATTGATCTTGAAAGGGTTAAAACAATCTTACAACTGAGTCTGCCTTCTAATAGAAAAAGGGTTAAATCCTTCTTTAGATTGGTTAATTTCCTAAGTTTGTACCAAACTTCTTTGAGATCACAAAACACATAGTAGATATGATGAAGGAGAAGCAACATTTCAAGTGGAATGAATTTGGGAAACAATCCTTCAAAGATATTAAGGAGGCCATTGCTTAAGCGTCGATGTTAGTGCATCTAGATTTTAATAAAGATTTCATCATCTATTGTTATGCATCCGAGCACACAATGTCAACTATCCTTTTGCAAACCAACAACCAAGGTATTCAAGCACCTATTTCTTTTATGAGTGTTCCCTTGAAGAAGAATGAATTGAATTATTACCAGATTGAGAAACATGCCTTTGTAGTGGTAAAAGCAATCAAACAATTTTGGTTTTATATATTGCACTCACTCTGTAGTCTATGTGTTTGACCCCTTAGTCAAAAGTGTGCTTACCCAACAAGATATTGGTTGTAATAGAAGGGGTAGATTGATATCCAAAGTGAAAGAATATGACTTGGATATAAAACCCAAGTTAGTCAAGGGAAAAGGTTTGTGCAAATTGATAGCAGAGAACTAGCCAAAAGAAGAGGAAGATCTCCCTATAGTGTTGTTTTTAAGTCTTCAAGATGAATGGTTCTCTAATGTTGCATATTACCTCACGTATGGAGAATGTCCAAGTCACTTGTCCCCAAAAGAAAAGAGGAACCTCAAGCTAAAGGCGGCTAAGTATGTTATTTGGGGAGATACCTTGTATAAAAGAGGATTAGATGGTACATTTTTGAAGTGTGTGGATAAGGATCAACATAAAAGGTTACTAGAAACCTTTTATAATGATGCTTGTGGGGGAATATCTCTTCCTCCATGACCACCTTTAAAATCTTGAGGCATTGTTATTACTTTCCTAGAATGTTTAAAGATGCATATTGTTGGGTGTCAGTGTGAAAAATGTAAGCAGTTCATTGGGAGACCTTAGTTAGCAACGCTTTCTTTGAGACTAGTGGTGATAGAAGAACCATTTCAACAATGGGGATTATATTTCATAGGTACTATAAGCCATCAAACTAGTGTTAGAAATACTTACATCCATGGATTGTTTCACCAAGTGGGTAGAGGTCATTCTAGTCAAGCATACAACTATAGAAGTGGTCTGTGATTTAATTAAGGAAAACATCTTGGTGAGATTTGGGGTACCTCAAAAGCTAGTAACTGATAATGCCACTAGTTTCTCATCTAGTGAGATATATTTCTTCTATTATGAACATGGAATTACCTTATCCCAATCTGCAGACTATTATCCCTAAGGTAATGGACAAGTAGAGTCTAGCAAAAAAAACCTTATCAATATTATGAAGAAGCTAGTTGATGAGAATCAAAAGAACTGGCACAATAAGTTGTTTGAAGCATTATGGGCTGATAGAATCACACCTAAAAAGGCAATAGGAATGTCTCCATTTGAATTGGTGTATGGCATAGGTAGTGCTTTACCCCTACCTTTAGAATTTTCCACCAGTAAGCTACAAACCATGGTGGAAGATCAAGAATTTTAGGATGATCTAGAAAAGAGAATCAAGTATCTCACCAAGATCAAGGAAGAGAGGGATGACATGGTTGACCAAATTACTATGCATTAGGCCAGAGTGAAGAATTTTTTTGACAGAAAGTATTGGCCTAAAAAATTTGTGACTGAAGATCTAGTATTATTGTGGGACAAGAGAAGAGAACCCGAAGGAGCTTATAAAGAAATTTAACTCTCTCTGGAAGGGTCCTTTCAAGGTAGCTCAAGAGCATAGCTTGAATAATTTAAAATTATCCTATCTTGATGGTACCCCATTGCCTATTCCTTACAATGGGAAAGATCTTAAGCTATACCAAATGTGAGTACCAATGTGAGTCGCTTTGTAAAATATTAGTTTAGGATTTTTTGTCTTCTTTCAGTCTAGATCTTTTCTTGCTCATGTTGTTTCGAGAGTTCTTGATATGTCTTATCATTTTTACCCTACGAGAATTGAATCTATTGCCCAATGGATTTTCAAGTACTGGTCTACAATTAGTTTTTTGGGTTCCTTGCTTCATCCTTTGCAGTCCTCATCCCTAGATAGAGCCAATTCTTACAACAGTTTTTGTCGTCCCCTTTATAAAATCATGTCCACCCATGTAAATTTTTCCTAAGTTGAAAATATTTCTCCTTCCTATGGTTTTAGAAACCTTGTTGCGCCCCGCTTAGGTTGTCACAACCCTGTTTTTGTCTGATGTGTTAAAGGTCTTAAATCTAAATTTCATCTTTGTAGTTAGTCCTTTGAAAGTTTTTAGAACTGCATTGGGGCTTGAAGCATTTTTCACAACCTTGCCAACTTTCGAAAAGGAAAAAGAAGTTAAAGAAATTTCAAAGTTTTGGATAGGTTTCAAAACCTCTATCCACCTTCGACGAAGTTGTCAAAACCACATTTTCTTTCGATGAAGAGCAAGTTATAAATTCCTTCCTTGTTATGAAAAGCAATGCGATGAAGACGACATCAAGAAAGTGATATTTTGGAATCGTACATTGGTTTGGAAACCTATTGATTCCTGAAAAGGATGTTGAAACTACTCAGTTTTCTGAAAAGCTTTGCTAGCCGTTCTTTTTCAAATATTCAAAAGGAGGTTGAAGTGAAATGAAAGATTATAAAGCCCACATGCTCCAAATGGGGCACCATTAATGGCTATCCACCACTTCTTAGCATTAATTATGAATTATTTATAGGAAAACTAAGTTATTCAAACTGTTCATTTTACATGCACTTTGAGGGAGATTTTATGCAACACAAAGGAGACGAAATTGTGAAATAACATAGTTGGTGATTCTTAAAGCCGAGGGCACAATTTGAAGGTACGATACTCTTTTATTGAGCTAAAATTTACTGGAGGATAATATAAGTATACCTGTTATCTACTGAAATTGCACCCTTATCAAGTTGCAGAACTTGATACTTCAGAGAAACATGGGGACTTTTCGAGGTTGTGGGTCACCTAAAAATGGAAAAGAACCTCCGGAGAAGGCCGGCTTCCTATGCTGGCAGTATCACCTAAACTACTGATTTTGTAAGGTAAAGGGAGAAGATTACTAAAGCAAAACAAAAATGGTAGGAACTAATCCCTATGGTGATACACCGAACTGACAGGAATCATGAAATAAAATAGATGAACATACCCCTGGAAAACTAATGATAGTTATTTCATTTACTCAACATCATTTTGTGAACTTATGTATAATTCATGAAAAGGATTAATCTGCATATACATTTTAAGAAGGAAAGATAAATTTCACAACTTTAAAGTTCAAATGCAGATTTAGGAAAACACAGTTCAAAACTTACATAATCTAAAAGAAAAATGAAAGTAGTATGAACACTAACACTAGTTTCCAAGGTAATCTCTGTATTTTATATTCCAAATTACAAATGAGTTACAAAGCATACATCAGCTGAGAAAGGATTTTAGAAAAATCACTAACTCTCCAGAATGCATAATCCGAACTCCTTTACAAAGAGGCCAAAATGCCACTTTATACAACAAAAAACTCTCCCCAAAAGAATGTGTCGGCTCCTCCTTTAGGGTTTTCCAAAAATATCAGCCTCCAGAAAGATCTGCCCTTAGATCTTTTGAATCAAGTTACTTCTGCATTAAATGTGTATCCCCGCTGTCCATGTCGGTGAAGGATCGCTCCAGGGATGGCCTTTTAGATCTTTTGCAACCATCGCATTAACTTCTGGCCTCCGTGTCCACCCTCGAACCTCGTTAGAGTTGCCTTGAATGTTCTTGAGTGGCATCATAAATGTCGATCTACCTTTGCCAGAAGACACCACAGCTGTCACTGAGACTCACAGTTTCTTCCCTTTCGGCTTTCTTCTTGCTCTAGATCCTTCTGCAAGTTGACTCCCCTGAGAGACAACATCCAACTTTCATGTTAGATCCGAACACCATTGTTCACCGAGCTGATTGATCACTTTCGATCTCAGAGTAGATCAATGTTGTTTATGCTTTGTTGATCTTCCTCACAAGAATAGTCACAGTCAAACTACAAATGGTTTGCCTCTAGCTTCCTCTGATTGGTTGAACAGACACCACGTAGGATCTTTAGGCAGTCAAAAGTTCTTCAAATAGAATCGCATGTCGGTGAGACACTAGCCGTGTCTCCCTGATGTGATTATACTTCACAGTAGCAATCAGCATAGTACACAACTATCAGAAAGAGTCTATATCAAGCTGCAAAAGTTATACCAACGTCCTAAAATTGTCGCCCAGACTATTGCTATCGGCCAAACATCATAGTGAATCCTTAAGAGTCATACCAATATCCAAAACCATCGGCAAGAGTATTGCTTTCGGCAAGAGGTCATATCGAAAGCACCTGACAGTAGATATCATTCCATTTAGACCATCGGCAAGAGTCTCGGCGATGGTCAACACGAACACACCCATCGGCAAGACAAACAGGTCAGACAAAGGTCTCAGCGAGCCTCCATCAGTCACATCGAAGAGTTAAAACTATTGGCGAGACATCATAGCGAACGAAAACCCCTCGGCCAGGAGTCTTACCGATATCCATATACCCTTTCGGCGAAACCACAAGTCAGGGAGACATCATAGCGATCGCGAATCATTCGGCCAGACTATCGCCTTCGGCAAGACCTTACACCGAACCACTATTCTTTCGGTGAGACTCCCCTCAGTCGACAAGACCTTACACCGATGGCACCTCCTTTCGCCAAGACCACCAGCGGTCGGCAAGACATCTCCCCAAGCTCAACTTCTTTGGCGGGACTTCCTCCAGTCTGCTTGACCTCTCCTCGAGAGCAAATAATTCCCCCCTACGCTAACCCTGTGAACAACCGTTGGCGAGAGGTCTTCAGTCGGAGAGAGATAGAAAACTTCATGGCGACCAAAATGTCTCGGCGACCTAAGGATTTCAAATGAATATAACACTCTGCTAGTCGGCAAGACATTAAGCTAGTCTCAACGAATTTCTTCTTTGAGGAGTTTTATGCCAGATCCGACTGAGGCATACTTTCCAATAGATTTCCTCGTGAAATAGCATTAGATGCATGATTTAACCTTGCAAAAAAATGCCTCCATTAGTTCTCAAATGCATCAGATGAAGACCTTCCCAATGAAAATCGAACACCTGCATGATGGGCTCAACCCTTATGGGAGCTACATTTAATCCACGTGCCGAATTTAAAACATAATTTTCCCCTGATTGAGCCCGCAGGTGAAAATCGGGTAACAATATCTTAATTGAGAAGAATAATACTTGAACAAGCGTTTCCCCATTCTTATCTACGAATTGGGCATATATTTTAGTGTTTTCTTCCACCATGAAATAAAAGTATCAAGGATATGAATACTTATCAAGTTTAACCAACACCATGCCATAAATTGGGGATACAAAATTAGGGCATGTGAATTTAGATGAATTTTGGGAAAGAGTTGGGAAGGATGACCAGTCGCCCATAACTTAGAAGTTAATTGAAAGTGGGTTGTTGCAAGCTGTGATATTCCTAGTGGTTGTACAATGCCCTAACTTGGTGTTAGAATGTATAAATCATTATAAGCCTCAGACAAGAGAAGTGATAAAAAATGACAACCAATTAGTGGTCAAGATTCAACGAGAGACCTTTGCCTCTTGTTTGAAAAGTCCAAAATGGGAAGTTTGTGGATTTCAATTTTTCCTCGTCCTACTATATGTTCTTAGAGAAGAAGGGAAGGAATAGGAATGTGATTGCTAAGGAATGGTTTTCCACACCAAAAAAGGGTAAATCTCAGTTGCCCAAGAACATGCACAAGAATCACTTTGTTGAGGAAATTTTCAATAGAATTGTGCTCCTACACAGATTGAAAGGCAGTGAGAGGGCACATGATTTTGAAGAATGGATGTACTTTATAAAGATCATTATTCATGGTGAGAAATTCTTGGATTGAGCACAACTTATTAGCAAGAAGATGCATGCAATGATCACTCACTTCCAAATGAACAAGTTTTTCTATATGTCCTATTTGCTTTATGCCATTGCTTGTATTAGGCCTTGGCCTAGACTAAGGCCAAATGGAGTTCAACCTCAAGATGTTCAAATTTTTTATTACTATGAAAAGTTGCAGTTGAGGAAAAGTTATCATCATTATAGGAGAGTAAATGATACATTTAATATGAGGGTGGTTCAAGAAATTCAAGGAGACATTGGTTTGAGAATCTCCCCTAAGGCCATGCAATTGATTGACACCTATGGAAGTCATTTTATACAGTTTTGGATGTTTTTCGTATATCAAGATTGGAGGATTTGATGGTCTCCCACTCCAACTGCCGAAGTATGCAAAAGATAAATTTGTCTTAATAGAGGTATGCAAACAAGTAGCAAAGATAAACAAAAGGTGCCAAGAAAGGAAAAAGGTTGGTATACAGTTCCTTATTGGGTTTGGTTACTTCTCTTGCAACTCCATGTTAGATGCCCTCAATATTGAAAGGGATCTTGTCAAGTACACATTGTAGTTTTATGATAGAAGGTTCCCTTTTGACAATAAAAACTTTGTAAAGGATAATTTGCACCTAGATCTTGGTTTTAATCATATTCCACACTTGGAAGACTACTGGGTTGACTGTGCTGATGTATATGAAGTGCGAAGGAGAAGCTGGATGAGGCTGACTCTAAGACAAATTGTTACATTTAATTTAGATTGGGATATCCAAGATATAGAGGATGATGAGTTTGATTTAATGGATCCAATCTTTATTAATCATATTCAAACATAGCCTATTGTATCTATGGATTGGAGTATCAAAGAAATTGAAACTATTGAAGCTAAGACTGCAATAGTTTTGAAGAGGACAAAAGAATGGGTGGCAAGGAAGAATGCAAAATAACAAGCCCCCCTCCAAGGTCACAAAAAACTCAGCCTCAAGAAGAGAGCAATCAAAAACTTTCTCCCTCAAGTATGCAAACCTCCTCTTAGGAATCAACCTGAACCTTAGGAATGAAGGTAGCAATGAGGATGTAAATGACGAATCATTAAGGGGGAGCTTCTATAGGTTGATTGATAATATTTGTGACAAGTGACAACTCAATGCTGAGAGTCTAAGGAAACTCAATGGTGTCGATTTGGCTTTGTTCTAGTTTGTCGAGCTTGCTACAACCTATGCAAGAAAACTTGTGGCAGGTAAAGTGAGCAAAGCTCTTTGGAAACTCAGAGCTAGAAACGTCATCATCCCTGTACATGAAGATATGCCACTTGTCATGAAGGCCTATTGTGCCTACTGAGTGAGGATTGCCACATCAACATCCCAATCAGCCGAAGGAATAACAAATGAAGTGTCACCCCAATGATGATTTATTTGTTCCTTATGAACTTTATGTTTTAAATAAAAAGCTCTCTTTTATTTATTGGACAGTTATTTTTAAAGAAGCAATTATGCCCGCTTAGTATTTATGTAATTAAGACAAACTTGAAACTCTTAACTTTTCATTACAATTTTGATATAGCATTGACATAATTGAAAAGCTTTTATGTTTGCGTATGTTTTAGCATGCCATTTTGAATGGAAGAAGGATTTTATTTAAATATGTGAGTTTGTTTAATTCTTTAAGTTATGTCATTTCTGTGTGAGTGAATAACAATTTCATTCAAGGGATTGGTTTCAGTTTTGGTGTTGTATCAAGTCGATCTTTTCTTTTATTCATATGGGATGTTACGCTAGCATTTGCACCAGTGATTATATTTGTTCTTATATTCATTACTTTCAATATTAGAAAGCTTTCTAGTGTTGAAGACTCTTGCCTTTCCTATTTTTTGGTAAAAAGCATACACTGTTTTAAATTCTTAGTTTTCAGATTTTATTGAAAATCCTAGAGGGAGATGCACCTCTTAAAAATTCAGAGAGTAATTGTTTTCCATGGAAACAATTAACTCAACTGTTGGGAATTGAATGCATCTATTTTGGGCATAGAGTTAGAATTATACAATAAATTCCAAGGTGCAAATCTGTTAGTCGACATCCAACAAAGCCTAAAGTGTAGAGTTACTCCTATTTATTTGTGATTTGATTAAAAGCTTTGCTTAAGTGTTTGACTTGACATTAACCAGTTGTTAGTCCTCATGTGATGCTTTAAAAGTATACTGTACAATTTGGTGAACCAAGAAATTGATAATCAATCAATTAAAGAACATAAAATATATTCAAGTAAAATGCATTTCTAGGACAATGGATTGTTTAAAGCCAAATACTTTGGTAGAGATACTCCTAAATTCTTAATTGTTGTCAATTTCTTGAGCCAAACACACTATGCTTGTACATGTGATCATAAGTAGATTGTGTTTTTAAGCATGTCTATAGAGTAAAGAAGCATGTGTAAATCGTTTGAAGAGAGGTGTGCATTGTCTCTCCAAGTATAAATGGGGGCTCATGTTTTTGAGTTGGGATCTTCTTGCAAAATTTATGCATCATGTATGTAGTATAATCTTGGGTGTGAAGAGTTGATTGTACTACATACATAGATGCATAAATTTTGCAAGAAGACCCCAACTCAAAGACATGAGCCCCCATTTATGCTTGGAGAGACAAGGCACACCTCTCTTCAAATGATGAGTTTGTTTGAAATGGATTTGCAACAAATTTGATTAGAGTTTTGGACAATTTCTTGTTCATATAATAAAATTTATTGTAAACTTTTACATATTTTTTAGATTTTGGACTCTAATATTAGATCTGACATTATTCATGAGGGCTATTTCTTATATTGCTAAACTTTATAAATCTTCATTAGTGGGTAAAGTTATTGTAGAAAAGATAATTGTTTTACTATTGTGCAAAGGTTTAAGGGAGGTTATATTTGATATATCTTTCGAGAGATTTTAGGGTTAATATCAATATAGTTGAACCTTGCATAACTTGGAATTTTCTACTTTGTGAGATCCCTAATAATACAAATGTTGGTAGGATACCATGAAGAATCACTAGTGAAAAAAAATTAAGTTGCCTTCGTGGACAAGGTTTAGCATATTATTTGTAATCTTGTTTCTCAAAATTATTTATGTAGTGAAGCCTAAAGTGTAGAATGCCTCACTCTTATTAATATGCTCATTATTTATTTGTGATTTGATTAAAAGCTTTGCCTAAGTGTTTGACTTGACATTTCCTAGTTGTTAGTCCTCATGTGATGTTTTAAAATTATATGGTGCAATTTGGTGAATCGAGAAATTCATAATCAATCAATTAAAGAACACAAAATATATTCAAGTAAAATGTATTTCTAGGACAATGGATTGTTTAAAGCCAAATACTTTGGTAGAGATAATCCTAAATTCTTAATTGTTGTCAATTTCTTGAGCCAAACACACTATGCTTGCACATGTGATCATAAGTAGGTTGTGTTTTTAAGCACATCTATAGAGTAAAGAAGCAAGTGTAAATCATTTGAAGAGAAGCGTGCCTTGTCTCTCCAAGTATAGATGGTGGCTCATGTCTTTGAGTTGGGGCCATCTTGTAAAATTTATGCATCTACGTATGTAGTATAATCTTGGATGTGAAGAGTTGTATCTAAGTCTAGGAGTTTTAATTTTGCTCATATTTTTTTGTGTAAGTGACATTGTACTTCTAGGTGCATCTACCATATGCTTCTAGGTTCACACTTCTTAACTTCCTAAATAATGTTTTCTAATTTCCAATGTTGTGTAAGCTCCTCATAAAGAAATGTGCAATACAAAGATGTCAAAATAACTTCAAAGGTAATCATAAAGAGTACCTTGTATGGTTGCATGAGCATTAAGCATTTTGGAGTTTTTACATGATGTTTTCACTTCTTTGAGTTTGTTTGAAACAAATTCAAAAGTTTAATTGGAAACATGGTCAAGCTCTACAAAATTCTAATGTCAAACAACAAAATACTAATGATGATGAATTAAAACTATCACTTATGAAGGTATTTTAGTTGTTGAAGATAATTGATAGTTGTTATAGATGACATACATTTGCTATTGAAGATAATGGATTGTTTTCTTTCTTTTTTTTAATTGAGAGGAATTGAGAGTTTAGCTCAACAAATAATTTCATTGCTCTTTACAAAGCAATGCAACCCTCACCTCCCCAACTTCTCAAATAGTGTGTAATGGACCCTCATCCATACTTTAGGAAAATTAGGTTATATATATATATATATATATATATATATATATATATATACATAGCATACACTTCTTGACAAAACTAACAATTGCTATTACAAACATTTTTATGTATTCTATAATTTGTTGAAATTTTGGGCATAGTTAATAAAAACAAATTTTATTTTAAATTTCATTCCACAACAATCTAAGTTAAATGTTTAGGAAACTAAAATTGGGTGTTTATTTATAACTAAATTTTTTTTTTTAGAAATATTCATTGTTTTAGGCATAAGATTTTGTGGAGTTTTAGTGACTACTTTTAGAGGGCTAGAACTACTTTTAAAACACCCAATTTTTAGCACCTAGTTTTATTGCTTTATTATTCAATTTTAGACTACGTGTTAATGCAAGTAAGGAGACTTACCTTAAGGCTTTTGATTGTTTTTGTCAAATATTTTAGGAGACCAAATTCTATAATATAATATTAGATGCATTGTTTTAATATGTTTTAGACTCAAAGAATTCAATTTTAGAATAAATAGTTTTTTTAGGAGTCACCATTCTATATGAAATTCACTAAGTTATTATTTATGTTTTAAAACTTGCTACAAACTTTTACATACCTCAATGACTTTATACTATCATTGGATAAGCATGAGGGGAGTTGATCACATGTTAAACTTAATAAATCTCCTTTAATAGTTGAAATTATTGGAGAAAAGTATTGTTTTGCCTACCTAAAAAGTTTTAAGGGAGGTTATATTTGATATATCTTTAGAGGGATTTCAAGGTTAATACCAATATAGTTGAACCTTGCATATTTTTGGATTTTATTGCTTTATGATATCTTATATTACAAATGTTGGCAGGTTAGTGTGAAGTATAACTAGTAAAAAAAAATGGGTCACCCTTGTACACAAGGTTTAGCCTATTATTTATAATAATGTTCCTCAATGATTTCATTTAGCCTATATGATCATCTATGAACACCCTTCTTGGCCTAGTAGAGCCTACAATGTAAAGTGAATCCGCATTTGTTAATTAGCCCATATTTAATCATGATTTGATTAGAAACTTTACAAGTGATTGACCTAACATTTTCCTAGTTGTTAGTGAACCAACAAACCAATAAACAATCAATTAAAGAATATACAATCTAAACAATAAACTTGACTCATTAGAAAGTATTTTTCAAGCAAAATAAAATTCTAGAACAATATATTGTTTCACATCAAAGACTTTGGTAGAGATACTCCTAAATTATTGGTGGTTATCAATTTCATGAGCCAAATACACTACCTCTATATGTGAGGTAAGTTTGAGTGTTGAAGCAACTAGAAGTAAATGAAATTCAGTTTAAAGTGTAGCAGACTTGACAGTAAGGGCAGCTAAAAGTTGCATCTCTTATCTGCAAACTTGTTTGGCTTGAGTAATAATAATGTAGCCAAGCAATTGCCGCTACCAACTACTTTCTCTCCATCCTTGGATTTTCTAGGGTAAAAATCTTGTATTGTGTTGCAAAAGTTTATTTCCTTTCATTTCCTTGTTCTGAGTTCCAACCAACATATTAGATCTCTAATTAGTTTCCATTTGAGACATTCGAGTAGTAATGTAAAAAAATAGATGGTATAGTGATCCATAATCCACTAGGTTGATAACCCTGGTGGTCCATCAACTTGTGGATTTTTATTGTTGGCATACTCTATACTCTCAACAATTTACTCTAATGTATTTTATCTTGCCTATAACAGTATTGAAATGCTTAGGCGATAAACAAAACAACGATAATAAACATACAAACATAGCACCATACAAGAATCAGTCACTTGACACCATAGTTTCCCTAGAGAAAACCCATAAGGGTGAAAAACTCTAGCAAGAGAATGCACCTCATTCACTATACAACAATAAATACAACTACCATGTGCCCACAAAGCTTCTTGCACTCTCCAACACACAACTTCTTGTCCATCTATCAACACATCAATAAGAGCATTTTTCATATGCCAACCAAACCCCTCAATAGAATATTTGATCTCTTTCATGCCTCCCTGCCTTCCTGCAGTGATGTGAAGATGAATCAGCCCTGAAATGGCACCGAACAGTCTTGTAGCTGCTCCACCTTCAAACTGTCCCTATGGGATTCCCAACTCTTCACCTTCAAGAGGATTGTAGTCATCTGCTCACTGCAGAAACCTTCAGTTTTCACTCTTATTACATAACCAACCACAACACATAGCATTTTGCCACCTTGTCACTGCCCATGTGGATAAAATCCAACTAAACAGCCTCTTTCCAAGTCAAATGACAGCCAAAGACCAAATCATACACCTCAGCAACATCATGCTCAATTCAATAGCACTTTGGCAGTTTCATACTCACTTTAGCAGCATTCTGCTCACTTCAGCAACCAACCCCCACAAATTTGACAACAAATCATCTTCAATGTTAGCACAATGTACTCAAATCATGACCCCAATGGTCCAAATGTCCCAAACAGATCTGAACCAGTTGACCAATTTTGAATCATTTGGTTTGTGCAGTTCTACTACAAGATAAAGAAACTATCACTAATCAGGTTTTCCAAGTACTTCAAAACATGACAAAATGATATTGAATATTTATAGAAAATATCTTACACCTAGGCGACAGTCTCAAGTTTAGAAGAGAAGATACAAGAAACAATCCAATATAAGGGCATGGCTCATTGACTAGCACGTAATGAATCACTACACTAACCTGGAAATAAACAATGACTTGAATAACAAACCAAAATATAACTAGGCAGTCAACCCTCACCGGCAAGTAAAGTGGGAAAGACAAAATCATGACTAAGAGGACCAAGGCATGTTACCAATATTCATTTATTAGAATTAAAACCATGAAATCAAGAAGAATATAAACAAGCCCAAAAGGCATACAAAAATTTAAATGGTGATTGGATAGACACGTAGCAGAAAATAGGAATATAATACAGAAAACTGTATGTATTGATAATTAATCATCACTATCTAATAGAGAGTCCCAAACTGCCATGTATTACAATTATTGCAAACAGAAATCCTCTCTACAGATGCATAATTGCTTGCAATTTGACTATTAATTAAACAAAGAAATAGACAATTTGGCACTAATAATGCCTTTACGTTCCAACCACTACAGGGAAAAAACCGATGAGTAGAGAGGCAAATATTAGCTATTGGTATCTCAAGCAATGGCTCAGAAAGATTTGTAATCAATAAACTCCCGTTGTACTTTAGGAACCCAAAACCAATTAAAGTTTAACAAGCAGCCCCTGCATAGTCACAAGCACAATAATGTATTAAATGCTATTGCAATTAATGCACGTTCTTCAACTTTTCTTAAATGTCCACCATAATAATGCATAATATACGGGACTATATATGTGATGATTCAACCTAAAATTGTATTAATGTTGATTTCTGTACTTGCTGTGCTCCAGTCTAGCATAATATTTTGTGATTCGTCTTAAGAAAATTACTACAGATTCAAGATTCAACTTCAAGTTGGGATAAAGAGAGAGTGAGCACAAGAAATCATGCACCAACCTTTGTAATAAGAACTTCTTCAACAGCAGGAAAATAACATGTTTGATGTATACCAATTGTATCATTATATTTTTCATAAAATAACTTCAGTGTATTTAATCACACAATCATAAAGCCGTCCCCCAAGAAACTCGGCAACCTCAGGATGTTTAACCTGTTCAAAATGACAGAAGAGTTAGGAAAGAAATTTGTCTTTTGAATAAAACCATCTTCCTAACGCAATGAGTTACCATTTTGACTTTCTTCCTTCAGCAAATTTGAAAAAATATGAAGATTTACCAAAATTAAGTCACTCTTAATTCTTAATAGGTAGTAAGAAATTAAACATCCCCATTCAGTGTATTTTATTTTGGGAATTTCTTGAACAAATTTCATATAAAAAAAAATTCAAGATCATGGAGTAGACAAAAGAAATAAAACAGTAATCAGGAAATAAATTTAAACTGCCAATTACATAGATATTACCATTCCAAGTTTAACTGAATCACATTTGAACTGAGCATAAAGATTGGTCTCAATCGCACGACCCTAAAGACAACAAAATCATTCCACTAATTATCACTAACTTTAGATTTAACATCCACTAAAATATCCAAGAGAATTTGAAAGTGAATTATTAGCACTTCAAACAAATAAGTTGTACTCACCATCCCCTCCAAAATCACCAAATCTGCATCATTTGCAACATATGCAAGCTCGGGTGATACATATGAAAGGTCAATCACCTACAGATATTTAGATTTGTCAGTAATTTGTAAATGTAATTTAATATTAGAGATTTTAGTCACAGTCAAGCATATTTTCATGCATCTGGATACCACAATATAGTTTTATAGTGTAATAAGTATTTAAGAACATGTATCTGATGAAATATGCTATAGAGAGTATTATCTCACATAAAAAATGGATTACTTAGCAAAAAAGCATTACAGATGTATTATCCATTTCTACACATGGACATGGTAATCCTAAGGATACTAGAAGGTGAAATTTTCTCAAGTACTGCTTGTGACTATAACTTAGATTATACTGATATTCATCTTGAAGGAACCACAGAAATAACTGATAAGATGGACATGATTTAAGTTTTGTGGACATGATCTAAGTGAAGAGCACACGGGAAATACTGAGGACAGGGTGAATCAGTATCAAAACTTTAAACCATGTAAATCAAAAATCTGAACAGCAAGAGCAAACATCAATAAGACGAACACAGTTTTTCACGTGGAAAACCCTTTTGGGTAAAAAAACATGGCAGATCAATAGCTTTCATTAACAATAATGGGCACCAACCCAGATTACAAGTGAGCACCAACTCATAGAGAGCACCAACTCTGAAACAACTGAAGCACCAACTTCAGAAAACATACTCAATGCTAAAACTTCTGATTTTGAATTGCAAAACCCCTTCAAAGCACACAAACTTCTCAAACAAAGGATAATCAATGCTTCAAATCGGTACACAAACTACACCTGCTCTGTGCACCCTAACTTTTCAAAATAATACACCAGAGATAGTATATTCAAAAGGCATTCTAGAAATCACTGCATCACGTTTTCTAACTAATTGACTTATCTTTCATGCCAACAGTCTGATAAAAAGAAAGCTTTGTTCCGCCTCAGATATGTATATATGCAATTAAACTTTAACCAAAAGCAATTTCAGAATTGACTTCCGTCTGGCATAATAACACACGCTAGGAATGATAAAGTATTGTGTTGAAAAAGGACCACGATATCAACCAGTTCTGCTCAGTAAAAATTCATCGAACTAGCAGAGGCGCCATACAAAAAAATTGCAGTCACTCTCAGAATGTAAGCATATCGTTTTCCCAAAATGAAGCAAAGACCTTTTAGAACATCAGGCTCCATAAAAACATAATCATGGTGCACACCTGCAATAATACTTCATCAGAAACTTGCTCAAGAGTAACAGCAGATCAAAAAGGATATCACACCACACACCCGATATCGACGCCAATACATTTATGAAGGAATACACGTATTGAATGAATTTGCTACATTTGTAACTGAAGCAATAGCATTAATCTCAACCTCAACTGTGCTTGGCGGCTGACATAGGCCAAAACGATAGGTAAGAAGAAAAGCGACAATCTTAAGCAGCTCCCACGAATTATCACAACGCTGCTCCCTTCATATTAATCATCGTCTTCTCCCAGATTTGCATTACTAATAGAAGCTCTAACTCACAGGCGATAGTGATAACTATGTTTAAAAACTAAATGCCTCAGTCCATAAAAAAAATGCCTCGCATGCCCAGGAAAAAGGGGTCACACAAAAAACGCTATGAATATTGACTGCCACGAAGACTAGAATACACTACCACGATAAGGCATCGATTTAAATTTAGTGACCATGCTACTAACAAAATGGAGCCGCCTCTCAAAGAGAAAACAGCAACTAAGTCTAAAAACCAACGCATATTTCCCAAGCAAACATAAATGACTGGTTCACACTAATTCAAATGAATTGAACATTTACTAAGCTGTCATCAGAAACAGAGGGTATAAATCACGTCTCCTTTTTTCCTTATAATAGTCGCACCTCTCATGAAGAATGCAAGCAAATAATGTAAGAACGTTTCAATGCCTCATAAAATCATGCCTGTAACCATCGCGTCTTGCCTGAAGGAGCCGCCAATAATCAATACATAAAAGCCGCCACTCAATAAAGAAATCACTAGTATGTGAGAACAAGGCGATGCCATAAAGAATTCGAACCTTATAAAAAGAGTCGACCATTCAAAGTTGACAAGGCAAATCGAACCAAATTGGCATATGACATCACTTTTGTTGACTTAGCATTTGACATGGCAAGCAAGCATCTGAAGCAAGCAAACAAGTAGGTGAAGTAGACAAGCAAGCACTTCAAGTAGGCAAACAAGTAGCTCAAGCAACCAACCAACCAACTCAAGCAAGTAGGCAAGAAGCTAATGAAGATCTGATGAATGCAAAAATTACATCAGCAGTTAGGGTTTTTAGCAGAAATTTTTGAGTGCAAAAATTAGGGCAGAAGTTTGTGTTTCAAATAAATCAGAAAATTTGCATATATCCTAGTTGGGATATTTTAGTGTTATCAGAGCCTTGAGCTTGCTAGCCTCTTGGGTATGTGATTTCGAAAGTTTTGGTGTCATGGCAACACATGTTATTGATGATGTAAAGGTTGCCCATGATGAGTACAATACACTTCCACAAGAAGTTAGAAATGATCTCTCCTTTGGTTGCTATATGGAGTGTTGGATGAACAGGAGCAAGCAAAAGAGGAAATCAAAGAAGCATGAGCAGTCAAGTGTCGAGGACATCTTGAATAATCTTCAGCAAGAATTTATGCTGTCACAACAGAGATTAGCTTGTAGCTTGCAGTGGTATGAAGACTCCCTATCAAGACAATTGAGGCGTTATAGCAACTTCTTCACATCTACAAATGAAATATCCAAAATCTCTATGAGGATTTTAACAGGGCTTCTAAATTAGCAGTCATTGATCAACCTATAGGTGAACAAGGTTCTAGAACAGCCATTGAAGAAGAGCATGTTGAAATTGTCCAAGTGATAAAAGAAGAATCGCCTCCTAGTAATCAGCCCCATGAAGATATGGGTACTCCTAATGACTCGTCTCTTGAGCATAGCATTACCACATCTCTACATCATGGTGGCAAGGAATGTAAAGAGCAAAATGATTTGGGTGTGTTGGATCATAGCCCTTTTGCATGGCATGATAGAGAATTTTGATTTAGGGTTGAAAAAGATGATGTGGAAGGATGTGTGGAAAAGAACATTATTTTCAAGGAGCTGGCTTGTTATGATGCAGCTCTAGCTTCAAAACATAAATTAGATGAAGAAGATGTCAAATCAGAAAAACAGTCATCTATGGTTATCACGCCTATGAGGTGGTTTTCACATGAAAATGCAGATTTCAGTTATGAGATGGATGATACAGCTTTTGGAACAGTCAACGAGGGTATGCATGAAAGCATGTTCATGGAACAAAGCTACATACAAGGTATGTCATTTCCTAGTAAGTTCAATGGTCCTTGTTTCATGCACATGATCACATTTGATAAGTACCTATTGGAGTTGTATGAGAAACATTTTGTTGAAGAGTTGATCATTATGACTAAGGGATGGCCTAGTAAGAAGATCCTACAGTTTGATAATGTTTGGTTTTTCATGGATATTACACCTTGGAATTGGTCTAAAACTGTGGGACTCACATACAAGGATGAACCAATGCTGTTGAGAGCTAGTGATAAGAATGCAACACCTAAAGAAGATGAAGTTGTTCTCACATGCTTTCAGCAGGATGAGGATTCACTTCTTACATAAACCAATAAGGAGTACATGTGTCTTCAAAATGACCACAAGGAAGAAGGGCATGCTGTCACAGGGTGTGCCAAACTAGTGATGATTGATTAGAAATGTTGCATGGAGATTTTGGGTCCCATAAGTCACATCGCTTGGAAGGGAAATTGAAGGTAAATGAAGGTAAGACTGGCAGCCGTAGCTCATTTTGATCATGTTCATGTAATGACCCCTTTCTAGTGGAAGCACTTCAACTTGAAACTTGCACTCAAAGTGTTTCTCAAAGGGACATTAGAAGCGTTAAAGATTAATAAGTTTTAGTGATAATATCTAATAAGATCAAAGATGACATAAACAGTTCATTCTTGTCAAAGGGTTACTCATTTCTTCCTTATCACTCTATGAATGATTCTTCTATATAATTTCATAAGTCCATTAGGTAGATATTAAACATCTATCAAGATCCCAAAGATGATATCCTATTACACCATTTATCATAATAGAGTCATTATTACTTATAAGACCCAATAATTGCTGCAAGCATTATTATTGGATAACCGTAAATAATATATATATGTGTGTGTGTGTGTGTGTGTGTGTGTGTGTGTCCATTCTCTATGAGGTATTTATGAGTCTCTATCTATATATCTGTATATATCTAAATATATATACTTAACAATTACCAAAATATATTTAGCAACGTATGAATTATATATACAATGAACACATATATTTAATATATTTATATTTATCTTATATATATATATATATATATATCTCAACTACCCACCTCCAAATTCTTAATCCATTTATTTATTCATGGATTAGTTTTTAACATAATTTGTAGTTATTTATTTATAACAGAAATCCCTTACCATCTGCCTTGATCGGTCTGTAAGACTTCATAAAGGATCTCTGTTTATGATATAATATTCTCACCCAAATCGACCTCTAAAAATAATTAATAGATAAATAAAGGAGTCGATCTTTTATGTGAGTCGGCTGGTTTTGATATTATTCATCTAAAGAAGATCGCTGCCTTTAACTAGTTTGCATCGCTGCCTTCACTTGGGTCAAGCATTAAATAATCACTGCTCAATAATATTCAGCACTGCCTTGGTATATTGCCTTCTTAATACCGTTCTCTTCCACCATGTCCCTCTTTGCTTGCAAGAGTCTCTTATTAAGTATCGGCCTGGGCTGGGGGAAAAGGCACGTCACTTTTGGGCAAATCGCTTTCCTTATGCAATCAATCGTTGCTTCCTTTTGACCCTTCTCTTAGTCTTTCCTATACGATGCTTAATGAATGATTGGTTATATTCATCTTTATGGGAATTATGTCAATGATCTACAGCTAATAATGATTTATATTTAACTTTATCAACCTTATGATTATTATTATAATTTGGATCTTGTTTAGTTTTATTATATTCTGTTTATTATTCTATTATAATGTGCCAATATATTATATCATTATTATTTTATATTATATTCTAGGACCAATATTTTGTAATTATCCTACTGTCTTGATAACTATAATTATAATAGAATTGTTAATATATATATAAATTTTGATATTTATTTCATTTGTTAATATTTTATTATTATAATAATTGTTTAATAATATCAATTGTTCGCAATGTTTAATACTCATATTTTATATTCGGTAGTTATAACATTATCTTTGGATAATTATAATTATGATTATATTGCCAACATCCTTATATGCATTTTATTTATTTATTTGTTTCTTGATATATATTTTTTTTAGTGTCACAATTTTGGGGGACATGACAGTTCATAAGATGATGGCAGGTTTGTGTTGGAAGGCTCTTGGGAATGCACGAACTCAAGGAGGCTTTGGTGGTAGTGTAGTCAAACTACCTACACTTACTTGCCGACAAAGATCATCTCCTCACACTTGGAGAGATATACTCGGATGCTTTGAGAAGAAAAGAAGATGAGGTTGACAAGCTCACCCTTGAGCTTGAGGATACAGTGAATTATTTGAGAAGCACTCAAAGGGGTCTTCTAAAGTCAGAAGATCAAGAGGATAAACTTTGTTGGAAGATCACAAAGGGTGGAGACATGATGGAAGGACATAGAGGATCCCATGATGACATCATGAGGATAAAGGAGACCTATACACAAGAAGATTTAGCTTGCAGCCATGGGGCAGAGATTATGGCACATGACACACTTGATTTTCCATTGAAGACATCTCTTGGACCAGCACTTAATGATGGGCAATTAGCAAAGGATGAAGACTTGCCCGAGTCCCTTGAAGGCACTACAAAGAGGTATGATGTAAGTTCTGATTTTTTGTTTTATGACAGCAGTCACATTTCTATGCGTAACCGTGAGATAGCAGCCATGTCACATAAGGGGAATGGTGTTGAGGGATCTCCCAATGTTGGCACTCAAGGTGTGAGTGTCAAAAATGGGGAATGTATGGTGGATGCAAGCCACAAAGGTTCTGATTTTGTATACCATACTATGGAAGATGTGAAGAAGACACAAGATATGTGTGAAGGGTGGTTGCAAAGAGCTAGGAGAGCAAAGATGTTGGCTGCCCAAACAAAACAACAAAGGGAATCATATCTTAGATCACTATCTCTTCCAAGGGAGGAATGTGTAAAGGTTGAGCAGGGGATGAACCTCTTGAGGTCAGCAAGGAAGAGGGACATTCAGATTTGGGTGAACATGAAAAGAGGTATGATTCAGAAAATTTTGTTTGTACATAGTGTTTACATCATGAGGATCATGAGCTACTTCTTTTAGAGAGCCCATTGAAGGCTCAAATCATAGATGTGGATGGGATAGCTGAACATACACCTTTTGGACCAGCCAACGATGTGATGTATACATGTATAGGTGGAGACATTGGTGGTTCAGAATTGGTTGAGCCTTTGGTCATTCATGGAGAACTTGAGGAGTTTACTTGTGATGAGATACAATCCCATCATATTGATGACTCTTTGGTGAAGCATGAGGCTGCCCTACTTTTGGGACTTATGGCACACATCATGGATGCAAATTCGAATGAAAACACTATGTAAAGGTATGCTAACTATTCCGATTTTCTGATTTGGAACAGTAGTCTTTGGGTTTTGCATAATCTTGAGTTGGCTGCTCCTATTCATGAGGATGATAGTAAGAAGTCTTCTTCTATTGTTGGTACTCAATTGGGAGACAAACATGAGGTCTTATTTGTGTGTCCAAGACACAAGTGGACCAAGTTAGTACAGCATGTCATAAGAGAGGCAAAGAAGATTCAAAGTATGTGGCATATGAGGAATGAGCCTTGTATGGTGGCCAAACAAGTGGAACAATCAGGTTTGAGGTATGACTCAGAATTCTTTGTTTGTACACATAGCTTTCTTTATGAGGATTTGGTGTCACCTCTTTTGGAGAGCCATTTGAAGGCTCACATCATAGATTTGGATGGCATTATGAAGCACACTTTGTGGATCAGCCACTAGTATTATGCCTTCATATGTAGATGAAGATATGAGTAATACAGATTTGGTTTGGTCTTTGATCATTCATTAAGTACTTGAAGAGTTTGCTTGTAATGAGTCTCATCATGTTGATGACTCTTTAGTGGAGTATGTTGCTGCTCTATTTCAGAAATTTGTGATGCATGCCATGGAGACACTTGCCTTTATTGGGCATACTTGGGAGGTGGAGCTGCACTATGATGTAAGGTATGGAGGTATTGCTATAATGTTTGGTTTTGAGTTACTAATAATTGTGTTCCATCTCGACTATGTCATAGGGGTTGGAAGAAAGCATGAAGATCTTGGATTTCCTGTCCTAGTTCATGAGGATCCACTCCATTATCAACTAAGAGATGATTGTTCTACCTTATTGCACATGGATATCCTTCAGGCTACTTGGAGGACAGCTCCTATTTGGGTGTTAAAGAGAGTTTTGGATCATCACTTCATCATTGGGGAATGGCATATGGGTGATACTCTATCATCATATGACATTGTTGATGATATTTGCACTCACTTGGGTCTGATTTTCAGTTGGGAGGTTGTTGTTCTGATTTATATCAGCAACATAGGAGGGGCTGATATGTTCTATGCACCTACAAGGGGAATCTTGCTCATTCATAAGGAATCCTTCGAAGTTGGAGAGTTGGTTGATGTTGATAATTCCTTGAGGTACATCTATCTCCTCAATTTTGATAAATGTGGTAATGTGATGATTTGGGATCTAGGTGGTGGTAAGCTTGTCATTGCTTGAGGACAAGCAATTTCAGGAAGGGAGGATTGTAATGTCCCTTTTGGGTGAGCAAGAGAAAATAAAGAGGAAAACAAAATAATATTTTATCATTCTGATTTTTGGTGCCCTAGGAAAGAGGTTAAATAGCATTTAAACTTGATTTTGGCACCTAAGTATTTTTATATATTTTAATTGGGGATGGGCAACCCCTTTTGGGGAGCTATAAGGTGAAAATAATAATTAGAAAAATAAATTTATTGGGCTTTGGCACCCAATTGAGAGAATTTAAAATTAAATAAAGAAGCAAATTTAAAGGGGGAAAAGTGGCGCCGAAAAGTGGCGCCCAAATTGGGCCGACCTATTTGGACAAATAAGGAGTGATTGCTATATTAACAAGGTCATTTGGAGGTTTTGAAATCATGATGACTTATTCTTCTTTTCTGATCAACAATTATTGCAGCCATTCCAAGGACGAAAACCCTTGTGAATAGTAGAGGAGTTCATGACGGAGGTTCACTCGCTTCAATGAAGTTTTATGTTAGATTTTCATATCAGCCTAAGTGACTTGAGGAGGGCAGATTTGGTGTTAATTTGACCTAGCGTTTTTCCCTAGAGTGGAGCACCCAAGTTGCAAGAGGAGCACCTTGATTTGAAGGGGTGAAATTGGCAAGTTTGGAAAGTTTTGACAAGTTTCAAGGGTTGCAAACCCTACATTCGAACCAGCAGGCCAGCGCACCCTTGTGGTAGGGTTTTGAAGACATTTCTATCATATATTTGCATTCATCTTTGCATTTGTGTGAGCTGGATCAGTTCACCCAGCTAGGGTTAGTGTAGATCATCATTTCATTTCATGATTTGGATTGTAAGTGGGGTTTCTTCATATCAGCGAACTACTGTATATTGCTGGGCATGTTTGGAGCCCGTTTTTGTGGTGAACTTGCATTCATATTAGGTCTGATTTGTAGCAGCAGAACTGAACAATTGATAATCAGATTTTGGTATGTTTTGGATGGTCATTTTGGTGTTTAATTTTGCTGGTTACATTTATGTTTAATGTTAGATAAATCTGCTATGTTATTTGATACAATTGGAAGAATATATGTTGCTGTTAATGCATGTTTGAAATCAGAAAATTACATCAGCAGTTAGGGTTTTTAGCAGAAATTTTTGAGTGCAGAAATTAGGGCAGAAGTTTGTGTTTCAAAAAATTCAGAAAACTTGCATATATCCTACTTGGGATATTCCAGGGCATGTGGGTTATGAGAAGCCGAAAGTACATCCATTGATCAGTTGAATGTTCCAGCTCCATCCCATGGATTTTGTTGCCTTCATTAGGACACAAGGGGTGGCGAAACAAGCATCATTAGGAGCAGTACAATCAGGTATGGGAAATGTCATATGCTTCCCACAAATTTTCAGGTTCTGCTGGTGCTTGTTGAATTGAATTGTAGCTGCAAGTTGCTTTCTGACCTTGTCACTGCTGAGCAGTTGTTCAAATGGCTGCCATTACGTTCAACAGGTTCTGCTGATTTGGTTGTCACAGCTTAAGGCATTCAGCTAGCCTGTCTAGACAATTTTGAATTGTAATTTGGTTTTCCTTTAGGTACTGATGATTGTGAACCAGCTGAGTGAAGCATTTGTGCTGTAAAATCTGATCTTGAGATCTGCCCTCCATCACCTTTATGAGAGTTTGTAAGCTGTCCCTTATATTTTCCAGTGCAATATGAAAGGATGTTTCATTGAATATCTAATTCTTCCTCAGTGGGTGCATTAGGAGCTTGGGATTTCAAATCAAAGTGCTGTTTTAAGGTGGAGTTTACAGAATTGTCATTTGTCAAGCAAAGGTGAAAAGGATTGGGGGCCCTGAGAGAAATGGGTTGAAAGAGAGTAGCATCAGAGGAAAGGCTTGGTGGAAGACTAGAATTTACTCTGGGTGTGGAGACCACCAGAGTAGGTATTCGTTTTTCTGAGAAACAAAATCAGTTATGGAATGGACTTTAGGGGCTGACTGGTTTGGCTGACCATTCTATTTACTTAGGAGTGGAAATAACTGAGTATGTTTTCAGAGGAGCTTTAGACACTTGGAGACATTTGCATCTGCAGACTGCAGTAACTAACATAGTGTGTTATACATTGAGCTAGCAGGTGGCTATCTTATTGATCCATTAATCATTGGATTAATAATCCTAATGACTCACCAATTACAGATTTTCAGATCAACTCTCCTTACAGCTCTTGTCATAGTACTATGCAATTCAAATAAGAAGGAAACAATAAATAACAGAGCACACATAAAGAAACAGAACCAATAACAGAATAGTTTCCTGTAGAGGAAACCCAAGAGTATGCCTTTCGCATCCCATCACTAAATGGTGCTAATACAAGGAGTACAATCCATTAAAATGGTCTTTTGAAGTATTACAATATCAAACTTACACTCCTCTACTTATTCTCTGCTCCTGCCAACACAAGAACCCTACAATACCTTCTCTGTTTGCAATTGCTATGAGAGCCACTTCTTCAGCCAATTGATTATTCAACGCTCTCAGAGTTTCTCCTTTTTCCCCCTTTTTCCCACTTGACTCTCCAGAAGAAAGACGTTTTCCATGGCATAGGAACAGTTGCATATTTGCTACTGCCCAAGAAAACCACCCAACCGCCCATCTTCTCAAATCCAACAGTCACCAACAAGGATATCAACAGATAATCAAACACCCAACACATTTCTACAACCATGACCTCAATAAAATGGCTGCCCTAAAAACTATCCGCTTCATTTGGCATTTTTACACCTTTTTTT
Source organism: Sequoia sempervirens (assembly GCA_007258455.2). NCBI lineage: Eukaryota > Viridiplantae > Streptophyta > Pinopsida > Cupressales > Cupressaceae > Sequoia > Sequoia sempervirens. Next base: position 32,117 of record VDFB02234430.1, read on the forward strand.
GTCCACACAACCAAGAAGACCAAAACACACAACCTTTTCTAGTTAACAGCCAGTCAATGAGCAGAAATGAGAACTGCTTATTTTCCCACTTTCATGCCCTTTGACAAAGATTTGGCTACTTCAATAGCAACAAGTGTACTCAACAGCATTGTGTGCTTTCCTTTGACATTAACAACCACATACAAACTTTTGTAGCAACTCATGCCCCTCTACAACATTTTACCAACAACTAAAATATCTTCTACAACTTAGTGATCTTCAGCAGTCACATATCAATTTTGTCAATCAAGGATACTCTTCAACAGCACTTCTATAGCAACTAAAGACACCAGCAACATCATCCATCTTCAACAACACTGTGACAATAACTAAAGACACTTCACCAACAATATATTAGTACATGAACTTCCATACAAGTAATGATAGATTAGGCCTCCACAAGCACTATGACAATGTTCCAGACCATCACTAAGAATTTCTGTAGATTTATCCTCCAATCATAAACTTCTAGCATCTTCATTCTAGAAAACAATACATTGCTTAAAAGTGTCTGCCCAACTTAGAAACATTTAAATTGGAACCACTCAACTTGGTTCTGGATGACGCCTCCCCAACCAAGGGTCTTTTGGTCCCCAAAAGCCTCTAGACACAATCAAATGTGGGCACCTTTTGCCCACATCTTCACACAATACCCATTTTGCTTTTTTTGGAAACTGCACTTTCTCACCAATCAATATCTCCTATTCTCCCCACTTGGTTTGCCTCACTTTTTTATCATGAATGGCATCCTCCTCTAATTCATCCATCTCCTTAGATGCAAAATCATCCAAGGTAGAATGGCATATTCTGGTTCTTCATCTAACATAGATGGCTCAAACAAGTGTTAAGTGATCAACATTGATGACTAAAAATATCTTCATGTATTTAGGCAACTCCAACCAAAAAGCATTCTAACCTGCCAACTCTGTGATCTGAAATGGACTATACCTCAGAGGCTTGAGCAGCCATAGAGGCCCTTATTGCCTCTCCTTGCCCAAGTATGCCCAAACCATGTCACCCACATGAAACTTATGTTCCATCCAATGCTAATAATGATGCTTCTTGTACTTGAGCTGAGTCTCTTTCAGGCTCTCTTAGACCAGGAGATGAATTTGTCTCACCTTCACCATGAATTGGTGTGCCTTATCAACCTCCAAGTCTCTATTTTCCAGCCCCTTAATTGACTGTCCAAAACAAATGTCAAGTGGGATTTGGTGGCATAAAACTAAAACATACCTCAAAAGGTGAAAGATTTAATGAGGAACAAATAACCCTGTTGTAAGAGTGATGAATATATGCCAAATTTTCATCCCATCCCTTGGGATACTTTTGATTATAACCTTGTAGCAGCTGTACCAAAGTTCTATTCACAACTTCTGTCTGTCCATTTGTTTGTGGATGGAAGTTTGTTTTGCATCCATTCTTTCCCATAATGTACACAGAAACTTCAAAACTGTATAATCTCTATTGGAAATTATACTTTTAAAATACCAAACCATATCCATGTCACTGTCTTTCTACAAGCAACCAACACACATTTACCAAAACAATCTACAACACCAAAAATATAACCATTACCCCTTTTTTTCTTGAGAAGACCTCCATCAAAGTCCATAAAAATGCTTTCCCAAGGCCTTTTAGGTATATGCAATGGTTTGAACTTTGTAAAGCCCCAACTTCCAATTGTTGGGCTTAGTCACACTACACAATTGACAACTCCATACAAACTTTGTGACATTAGCAATTAAACATGGCCAATAAAAATAATACCAGAGATTACTTACAGTTTTTCTCACCCCAAAATGTCTAGCTATTTTATGTGTATCTGCATCAGCAAAACTCTGCTCAAACCCAACATGCTTCCTGCTGCTTCCAGTCTTACATACATCATTAAAATTTGTATCATGCTTGTAATTTTCTACATAGAACTCACCACAAAAAGGCTTCAGCTTAGAAACGCTACTTACCACAAGTAAAAGAGGTGGTCGGGACAGCATATCAGCCACCTTATTAGTTACACCACATTTATGTTTGACCACACTATGGAATTGTTTAAGGAATTGCATCCACTTGTAATGCCTGGAAATTTCTTTGTGTTTCCAAGGATTTATTGTTGGTATGCACCATGGTCTCTTTCCCAATGAGAATGCTTCCACTTCTTTACCATTAAAAAAAGAGCATACAATTCCTTATCATAGGTATTGTAGTTCAATGCTAGCCCTCTAGACCTTTCAGAATGATGATAAAAATGTATTACCTCCTTGTAGTAGTTACCCACCCATAGCATAATCACTAGCATCCATCCCTACCTCAAATATAGTTTGTAATAAGGTAAAACAAGGACCAACATTGTACTGATTTCCTTTATCAACTCCTCAAATGTTTGTTGTTGTTTGTTATCACAAAGGAATTTCCTTCCTTTGTCTATATCTTCGTGTAACAAGGTAGCAATATACGAGAATTTTTTTACAAACTTATGGAGGCATTGGGTTGCACCTACAAAGCTCCATGTATCACTCATGGTATTGGTTTCGGCCAATTAACAAACACGTCAACCTTGGATGGATCTATATTTATCTCTCCATCACCCATCACATGACCAAGGTACAATAATGAAGTTTTGGTATACTCACACTTATTATCATTCAGCAATAACTTGTTCTCCTTCAAAATCTCAAAAAAAATTTCAAGATAAAATAAATGTTCTTTTGAAAACCAATATATCATCTAGATAAACAATAACATGAGTGAACTAATGGTCTCAATACCTTCATATCTCATTCACGAAACACATGAAGGTAGCCAACACATTGCATAACCAAAACAATAAAACTAGCCACTTGAAGAGTCCTTGACACGTTTTGAATGATGTCTTCCACACATCTTCCTCCTTGACCCTCACTTGATCTGTAGTAGAATTAAGGTCTAGCTAGTAAAATACTTGGCATGTAAAATTGATTCAATAGATCATCAATTCAAGGCAGTAGATATCAATTCTTTACAATAATCTTATTGAAATCCCAATATTCTATGCGCATCCTCCACATCCTATCTTTCTTTGGCAATATAACAATAGGCAATCTACATGGAGAGGTACTATGTCTAACCACTCTCTATTCCAACAATTTCTTGAGCTATTCGTTGACTTTCTATGCTTCAACAACACTTTGTCTATACCATAGTTGGAAAACTCAGACTCGCCGCGGACTCAGCAGCCCAAAAATATGACTCGGACTCGGGACTCAGCACGGACTCGAGAAAAGACTCGGCTAGGACTAGATGCAAAAGTAGTTTTACAAAAACAAGAACAAATTAATGCATTTAGAGAACATAAGAGCCTAATTTGATTATCAAACACTTATAATTCAAAGATTACACATGTCATATTATCATCAAACACTCAATAATTGAAATTTCATCATTCATAGTCATCAAATACTCATAGTTTCAATGTAGAACAGCATCATAAATTTATAAATGTTTACATATAATCATGTCAAAAAGAAGAAAACATTAACAACCACATGTAATCTACATCTTCCTTTTTCCCCTCCCAATGGTACTCAATTTTGGAGGCCTAGAACTAGAAGGTGCCCGTGCTATAGTATCCAAACGAGGACTAGGAGATCGAGAAGGGGAAACATGATATTCGAATGTGTCTTCATCGTCCTCCATGGCATCCAATCTTGCTGCTTCTTCTGCTGCTGCTCTCTCTAATTCAGCAAGATCCTCATCAGTAAGGAAGACATCAGCCTCATCATTTTGTTCATCAATAGTCCATTCACCATATGGATCAATGTCATCCAAGTCGACGGACTCATGTGAAACACCCTCCACCTTTCTAGTTCGAAGGCGAAGGTTGTATCGAACAAAAACTAAATCATTTAGGCGCTGCTGAGTCAACCTATTCCTCTTCTTTGTGTGAATGTTCTCAAATAAACTCCAATTCCGTTCACACCTAGAAGCACTGCATGGCTGTGACAAGACACGTATGGCTAGCTTTTGAAGATTTGGTGTGCTAGCACCATAGTTCTCCCACCATAGATCTACAAAAACATGTTTAAAAAATATAAGTATTAAGAACTAAGAATAAAGTAAACAATCTATATGTAAGAATCAAGTTTCTAATTTCATTTTTTACCTGGTTGTTGTTTTCCTCTCCTTTCAATTTCTTGTTGGGAGGAAAAGAGTC
>VDFB02234431.1:0-16106 GCA_007258455.2 Sequoia sempervirens
AATTGAAGACATGGTGGTGAGGTTATGAAAAAAGGTAGAGTATGAATAAGGTATGTGATATGATGTCTAAGGTATGACAATGCAAAGAGGGTGACTTAAGTCTAAGGTGGATGATGTGATGAAAAATGAAGCCTAAGGTAATGACAATGCAAGGGTAGATATGCACCTATGCTATGTTTTTTTAAATTTTTTGAATAAATAGGGATGCCTAAAGATAATGTAGCTATTTATTTTTTATTTTTGAATAAATAGGGATGCCTAATAACAATGCCTAGATTAAGATTCAAGGTGATGATAGTCTATGACTAAGTTATGCAAAGTGTGGAATGAAGAGATAGAATAGTATGACCTAGTATGAAGGGTAAAATCTAACATATGGTTTCTTATCAAACTAAGATAGGTATAGCAAATAATCTGATTGTCAATGACCTTAGATATAGTAAAGACTAATAGGATATGTTGACAAGGTGGTCTCAAACTGGACTTATGAGTTGAGGAACCAACCTAAATGACAAGGGCTAGGATAAATGTTGTTTGAAAGATAAGGTCAAGAGAATATAGATTTGAGGCTATAGTCTAGTCTAAGTTTGATGGGCTTCCTAATCAAGATTTTTATGCAAGCTAAAAGGATGGCCTAAAGTTTAAACCTATAGGGAATGCTTAATGCAAAAGATGGGGTGATGGATGAATGAAGTGAGAAAGTTCTTGGTCTAAATAGATCTAAATGTTAAGCTTGTTTTGAATGTGTTCGCTTAGTTTGTGTCAATGTTTGAATGTCGTAAGTTTTAGGTGTGGTGTTTGTTTGAGATTTTTTTTGAACACACACACAAGACACAATTTTTTTTTTTTTTTGAGTTTGTTCTTGTGAAAATGTTGGATTTCAAGATGAAAACAATCATGCACAATCCTAGGGTTGGCAAGGAAAATATTAACTGGGTTCCCACTTGGATTTCTCCAACCACGCTTATTCTTAGTGGATGGCATAGAAGCTTGGCCACACTGGCTCCCCTCCATGACACTCACTTCTCTGGGTCAACCAAGCTTTGAGTTCTCATGAATCTCCTATGAAAAAATCTTCATATCTACTAAGAACCACGAGTATGTGGGATGGCTTCAGAGGTCCGACCTCCTGCACCAACAAATATAAGGATTTTGGCTACTAAAATAGTGGTTCTTAGTGAATACTCGAGGACATGGTGTCTCGTGAGTGTCCAAAAAGCCACTTAAGGCTTTAATCACTCTACTAGGGGCTCTTATACCTTTAAAAGAAAAGGTAGGTACCCTGTTTCAAATGACACTACACGGCTAAGGCCTAAATACTATGAGGAATTGACAGTTTAGTCTTATCCATTTATATACTGGCCCAAGCAAAAAATTGGTTGGAGTCATTTCCTCTTTCTAGGCAGGCCCCTCTAAGGGATTAACACAAAAAAATATGGTTCTAGCTTTCTGATCACCGAGTTTGCATAAGGTGAGAACATAATACCTACCATCTTTATAAGCACAACAAACAGTGGTTTATTAACCCCCTAGTTAAATCTATGTGGAAAGAAAGTTGTTCTTTTTAAGCACCAAACAAAATGTTTTCTAATCTAAAACACAATCGGTTTCAAAATCAAGTCTTCAATGAAAGTCTTGCATCAAATGTCATTAGTAATTTCAAATTAAGTCTTCGACAAGCGTGCATTTATTTTTTCATCTTTCGAGTCTCTGACTTGCAAACACTTGTTCTTTAACCCTTAGAAAATGAAGTGTTGTCTAAACTAAAGCAAATATTATTGTTTCAAAATTTGCATGATATGTGTTCATTGATCCATTTGCATCCTAATTAAGACTAGATGAGGTTAATTCCACTTTAATTTGAAAGGATTTGATCAATTTAAGCCATGATTAAATTAAATTTTTTGTTCATTTTAAATCCTTTGCATGCATGAAATGTGAAATTTGTTGTTGTTCTTTGATCCAAATCCTAATTAAGACTATGTGAGAATTGTAGGATTCATTTTAAGCCAAAAATTAAAAAAAAATTGTCATCAATTTTAACCCCTAATTAGGCTATGTGAAATTGTAGTCAGTTTAAAACCCCCTAATTAGTATTAGATGAAGATTTTTTGTTCATTTTAAACCAATTGAAGGAATCTTCAAAGAAACTCTGAATGTTAGATTTTCTTCCAACTATGCAGATCTACAATCAAAGTCACCAAAGCACCTAAAACCCCCTACAAAAACCCTCAAAATTGGATCAAGTGTGATGCATGTTCACGTCGGGTTCACCAAATGTATCTAGGGAAAATAATTAAAGCATACATGATATCAAAATACTAAGACCACAAAGAAAATATCATGAAATAAAATCCCAATACATCAACAAAATTGTGAGAACAAAATGCATAAAGAAAGAAATGGAAATGCAAACCCTCAATATGTGCTTCTCTCACTCCATTTTGTTGTATTTCTTATTCCTTCAATATATTTGATGTGTAGCTCTCAAATGTGATCAAATGCACTAAACATTAAAATTTGATGGAATGATTGCAAGGAAATTGAAGATGTGGTCTCCTCTAAATTGAGAAATAAGTCCTCAATTTATATATTTCAAAAAGATAATTGAATGGACAAGATTGAATGCAAGGATAAGTTAGAAGGGAAACTTGCATTTAAAAGTGGAGGAAAAAATGTGTTGATTGAAAATAAATAAATAAAGTATTTATTTTCATCAAAGTATACTTTTTCAAAAGTGGAGGAATGAAAGAGTGAAGGATGAGTTAAATTGAGAAAGAAGAGTTAATTGAAAATAAATAAGGAAACTATCTATTTTCAACTAAAAGCTGCCATCTCGAAAGTGGGCAGTGGATTTAGAAAATAAGAGTCATGAGTGGAAATGGGAAAGAGTTAAGTGAGACAGAAATTAGAAAAATGGAAGAGAAAGGCGAAAGTGAAGTGAGAGAAAGTGGGGGAGATAAGTGGGAATGAAATCTAGGTGAGGATAATTAAATATTTTATAATTAAGATGAATCATCCTCACCTTTCAAAATTAGCAAGTTTAGGGATGATTGAAATTGAAGAAAAATTAAATAATTAAAGAATTATTTAATTTGAGAGGAAAGATTAAGTAAGGGATTAAATAATTAAATAATTATTTAATCTAAGAGGAATAGTTAGGAATAAATAGTGATGAACATTAATTAAATAATGAAAATTATTTAATTAATGGTTTAGAAGAACAATAATTAAATTATTTAAAATTATTTAATTATAGGGAATTAGGAGAAGAATATTAGCACCAATTAAATAATAAATTATTTAATTAGTTTTAGATAAAAAAATTAGTGAAAAGTGTCTTTAGAGACCTGGGACAATTTTCAATGTCTACATTTTCTGGGCCACACAATGAAAGTAAATCCTAGCCATTCATTTCACTTTTGGAAAACTATAAATTGGGGTCTCCTCTCATTTTCAAAGAGAGAGTTGAGTTGTTGTAAAGACATGTTATAGAAATTTCAATAGAATTTCATTGCTTTGGCGGATTCTTGTGTTTCTCACATGCTGCATGATTCATATTCTCAAAGTTGATAGATTTAGATAGATTTAGTTTTCCATTCTAAGTACTTTGAGTTGCTTTCAGTAGTTTAGTTCATGTTGTCCATTGATATTGAAGAATGTTATTGTGTTGATGTCTTTTGAATGTTCATGCTTTTTGTTATTTATTGATGATGAAAAGTAGTGTAAAGCTAGTATGAACATTAATTCATTGCTTCACTTAAAATTCATCTTTTATTCATGCTTTATGATGAATGAATAGCTGAAAATATACAGCCTTAGAAGATAGCAATAGTTTCATGAGATTGTATGTTGTTTGGTTAAGTGGAACTCAGTTTTAGGAAGGTTGTCCACTATAACATCCTCCATTATCACTGTTCATCATTAGTTGCAGGTATAGGAACTCTTAATTCTGTTTTCCCTTTTGACTTTTCTTTGAAATAGTAGTTAAGGTAAAGTTTCAACATCATTGTAAAGCTAAATCTGATGTTGAACATGGAGTTTTAGACTGCTGTTTTGAACTTGCAGCAATTACACCTTGCTTTCAAAATCTCATAAACTCCATTTGAAGGCCCAATTCCCTTCCAACTTAGCAAATTGTCCATGATCCAAGTGATTACCAAAAAATCACATCAATCCACTGAGTTGTTTTTGCAAGTTATGACCTGAAACTCAAGAGACCTTGGGATAATTTTATGCAACTTGTTTGTAGGAAGTTGTCTTTCAAGAGAGGTAGTGCACTTGTGTGTTGCCTATGTTGAGAAGTGAAAAAACATCCAACAATAGAACAAGTGCTAGAAGGAGGGCCACCCTTTTGCTATGGATCAAATTGGTTCCTTCTCCCTTGAGATGTTCCAAAGAATGCTAAGGTCTACACCAAAAAAAGGGGAATTCCAAGAGCTACCACCCTGTACCAAGGCCAAGAGAGCCAAGAGAGGGGAAGCCTCCTCCTTAGGATCTTCCACTCAGCCCACTTCACCTCCATCTTCACCGCTTCCTTCCATCCATTCACCTCACTCTTCCCCTTTCTTTTCAACAATCCCTTCCTCTTCCCAACCACTCTGAACTACCCTCCATCCCTTTGCTTTCCATAGCCAAAGCGTCGCCCCTATCCCAACACTTGAAAGCAAAGGTGTTGCCTCAAGTATGACTGTTGCTCCCTTGCAGCCTCAAGTTACTATTGCACAACCAGCTCAGCCTCCACCTCCCATCATGACTTGTTTGGGTAACAACCCATCTCCCTTCTCCTTCAATGACTATCATAACATTCCAAAGAATCTAGAGGGATTTTGTTTGAAGTTCCACCCTCACGATCCATAGAGGACAACAAAAGAACATATCAAGATCTTCCAAACAACTTTGAAGGATATGCAAGTTGATCATGAAGATGTGGCTTGTAGGCTCTTTCCCTACTCTTTGGGGGAAGAGGCCTTTTATTGGTACATCAACCTACCGACTAGATCCATCACCTTGTGGAATCTATTAAAGAATGCATTCTTGTAGAAATATAAGATTCCAAACAACCCTTTTGAATTATATCAACAATCCATGCCCGTTCGAACAAAAGTCATCAAACCAATCACCTCCTTCAATGATTGGTTCCATCATGCTTACATGAGCTTGTAGCAGCCCTATGTGGTTGATGATACCTTTGCTTGACAGGTCTACTACGCTACCTTGGACAACCTCACATCCACACTATTGAAGAGAATGTGCCCACCACCCACTAGGTTGATGGATGCCTATGCAAAAGTAGTCATAGCAAGCACTAATCTCAAAAAAAAAATTATTGGTCTACTGCTCATTCAATGCAAATTCAAGGACTCATCCAAGCTTTGGCACATCAAACACCAATCATCAAGTTCCACAACTGCCAATGGTACCTCATCTAGGACAACCATTGAATTAGATGCCTCCCATGCCTCACTACTTACAATCACAACAACAACTTGTTTATCCTCAGTAGCCTCAAGTGCCTACATACTTACATGGATCCGAGTTCTCGCCTATTCAATAGAATCAAATAGCAGTGTAGTCGGTCTTCCTCTAGAATCCAATACCTCAACTGAGCAACACAAAGAAGGATCAGATAGATGAATTGACAAAGATGATCAACAAGATGTCAACTAAGATGACACACTTAAGGAATCAGAATAACCAACTGCAAGCCTCCCAAAGAAGCATCCAAGCCAATCTCAACCATGACAACTATGATGTGGGTGCTTCCTCTGGGCAGAGTTATGAGAGAGTTCAAAGTTATAACCAAGGATTTGAGAGGAGGCCTTCACAGGCAGAACTGAACATGGAATATAAGGCCAAACAATGAAGGCATTCCCACCCCTCTTGATCAGCTGACTAATGTAGATAAGAATACAAGCGAAGTATACTTGGTAGTGGTGGCCTTATCTAGATGGTGTTGCATTCACAAAACCAATAGGCATTCTGAATTGGATTTCCCTAAGTTTCAAACAACCATAGAAATTTTCCATGAAGTTCAAAATGTGGTAGATGGTGCGGGTTATAGAGACATAGTCCCGTCTAAACCATCTGACTCCTCAGTGCTCATGGTCAACAAAGCTCCGTTCCCATGAAGTGAAAGCAATGTGCTCAAGAAGGAGAGTGTTGCTCCTAATGATGAAGAATCAAAAGAGGTAAGCAACAAAGGCCCTTTATCTCAGCTCTTTGATTTAGTAGATAATGGCCCAATAGATGAGGAAGAGTCGCATAAAGATGAGGTCCAAATGTCCCATCAGATGGCAACACCTTATAACTTGAGGAATAGACAAGCAAGAAGTCCTTTCACAACCTCTACTCCACCCAATAACTTCAACACTCTTCCTAATCCAAATGCTAGAAACAACCCAGGCTACCCTTGTGCCAACTCAATATTTCAATAAGAATAGGCAGTCAAATCAAACCCAAAACCAGTCCACTAGTTCCTCTCAAGGTAAATGCTTTGAAGTTGAAATTGAGAAAATGAGTGAATATGTGGTAGAAGAATTTAAGAAGGTCAAGATAATCCTATCAGCCTTCGAGTTACTTAGGGTCCCAACAGTTAGAAATTCTTTCTTTAGGATGCTTAATGGGATTTCCCCATCCAAATCAACCCAAGAAGTGCTCACTAAAAGGGTCTCCTTTGATGATTCAAAAAATGAACCTATAATCAAGGAAATCCTAGGGAAGAAAATGGATCAACCCTCAAATCAGCAAACAAGCAAGAAAATGACTAAGAACCTAAAACCAAGCACAAACTAAGGATAAAACCAATGAAAAGGACAAAGCTCAAGTAGCCCAAGCAGACACTCCCATGGGCTTGTTCCAAGGGAAGTTGGAGACTCCTCCCTTCTTGACCACTATCAAAATATTTGGAAAGAACTTGTACAATTTATGCTCGATTCAGGAGCATCGACCAATTTCATTCCTATTGTTGTATGCAAAGCTCTAGGAATAGTCCTGACCCCCTCTCGATGAAAGGTGACCCAGTTGGATAAGACAGAAGTGAATATCATTGGAGAAATCAACAAGATAGATATGTAGATTGCTGCTGACAAAAGGGTACAACAAGTCATAGACATTGAAGTTGTTGATATCCCAGACACATATGGCATAATACTAGGAAGGGATTTCATTTGGGCATTAAATAGATATGCTACAACATAATTTTCACACCTATGGTTTCCGTGGAAAGGGTTTCCAAACTAGATCTGCATCGATCAAGAGCCATGTATGAAATTTATAATCATGGAATACAACACAAATGAGGTGTTGTTTGCTGAAAAAAATTGGGTAATTACTGTCCCATGGGATATCAAGAAGAACTAGAATCCCAGGAAGAGGAAATGGCCCAAGAGGTCTTCCTCGTGTTATGTAGTCCTCCTACTAACTTAGTCTATGTGCCCCAAAGCATAGAGGTGCTAGTAGAATCAGATGATAAAGAATCCTACGAGGATGGAAATCAAGGATTATTGGATGGATTCCAAGAGTTCATGGAGAAATGTGTGCAAGATCAACTCAACTGGAGAATGGATGGAATTTTAGGAGCTCCTACTACCTAGTTGGTATCGGGTACATAATGCTACCCACTTAGAATTTGAATGTTACTTGTGCCAGAAAGTAGTTGAGCACATTAGAGGACAAGTCACCCCGAAGGAGGAACTCCAAATAGAACAGTTGAACTAAAGCCACATTGAATCTGTGCCAACACCTAAAGATGTTGAAATAGGTGTCCAACCAATAGAAGAAGTATGCTCTATTGGTTCCAAGGCCCAAGGTTCCTCTAAGTTTTGGATGCTACACTTCACGGGTTCAAATCCAAGCAAGGAGCAGGAGCTAGATTTGAGCTTATCAGCCCCATAGGTAAGACATACTTTTCTGCTCATAGAATCCAATTTTACTACATGAACAATGTGGCAGAGTATGAAGCATTAGTCTATGTTCTATTGATGGCACTAAGAAAGAAGGTTAAAATGTTACAAGTCTTCGGTGATTTAGACCTAGTAGTAAAACAAGTCAGGAATTTGTATTCTTGCCATGATAGGAGACTAGCAAATTACAGGCATAAATTCTAGGATCTAATAGAGGGCCTAGATGCATTTAACATTTAGTTGATCCCTTTCTCCAAGAATCATACTACTGATGCCTTAGCCCAAACAGCTAGTACCCTACAACCTCTATCCTTGGCTGGCCTGAAGAAGCTCACTATTGAGCTTTCTTCCACTCCATCAGTGCCAAACAGTATCATGAATTTCCAAGCATATCTTGGATTTCATCACTAGCTCTGATGTGTTTGCAACTCAAATAATTGATGAAGCAGAGTCTGAAGAGGCTGAATTAGACATAAAGGGAGTCATTAATCTCAAAACCAACACAATACCATGAGGTATGGTTTAGCTTGAATGGATATTTGACTTGGATTAGATCAAAGATCAAGATCAACAAACAAAGAAGGCTTCCATTGACAACTAGTTTGATGCCCACAACTTGGGAACAGTCGAAGAAGTTAAGAATGTGTTCATCGGAAAGGTGTGCACACCTGAAGAAAGGAAAGGGATTGTTGATGCCCTGTGAAAGTACCATGAAGTGATTTCTTAGAGCTACAAAGAGTTAAACACATATGACACCTTGAACATCATGCACACCATCACTCTCAATCCAAATGTGAGACCTTTCTAACAACTTTAGCATCCGATCAATACATTTCTAGAACCCATCTGTTGGCAAAACAAGGAAAGACAACTGAGAGGGGGGGTGAATATGTTGTCACAGATTATTTAAACTTTTCAAACTTTACTTAATTCAATCTTAGGTCTAATAAATAAACAATAAGCACAGCCAGGCATGCAAAATTCATTATGCATTCGATGGTCGATCAAAATTAGCTCTTACATTAGGCAAATTCATCACTTTCATCCATTCATTAAATAAGTTCATTTATCAAATAAATCCTTAGCATTCAACCTTCATCTTGCATCATCCACTTAATTAAATAAATCAAAAAGCCATTTAAATCAAATCTTAGATCATTTTCCAAAGTCCAAAAAGTCAAATCAATTAATCAGCATTTAATCAACATTAAATCAGTATAATCATCATCTAATCCTAATCTAATGTTAATCACATCCCACTTGCATTATCTAGATCTAGCCACTTGCACAATAAATCAATTTTATTGATTTATTAAAACCTCATTTTCCCTCAACATGACAAGTCAAACAGGGCATTTATTGCTCTCCTTTCTTGTCCCCCTCTCAAAATTTATTGCAAATTTGAATTCAAAATTTCCCCCTCTTGGGCACTCTTCCCAAATCTTGCACATACATCAACCAATCACATGATGACAAGTGTCCTCAACTCATTGGCTTGTTTTTTATCCCACATTGGTCCCTCTTCAACACTCAGCATTTGAAAATCTTTAAATACAGGCTTCATCCTCAAGCAAATCCTCCACAATCTCTTGCAAGGTCACTCTCTTCATTTGGGATTTGATCTTGTCTACTTAGCATTTCCATATCAATAGCAATTTCATCATCTTAAGCTTATCAATCAAGGATTGGGAAAGGGTCACTAGCACATATGACACCAATCCAATATGAGATAGAGTTGGATCATGTCTTTTATATGCTTTTTTAAGTTTCTATTGTTCCATTTTATTGCATGATTGACATGTTTCATTATTTCATAGGGATGTTAAAATGTTGTTTTATTTTAAACTAACCATTTGCAGATTTTAGCATCCACAAAATGGCGCTAGAGGGAGGGCTTTTATAATGTTTTATAATATCTATGTTTCCCATTGCTCTATTTTTTCTTTGATGATTACTTGTGCTCGAATCTGGTTTGTCAATATACATTCTATCCACTTGAATGTTAATTTGTCTAAACTCTGATATTACGTAGTAGATAGAGACAATTATTTTAAGCTATGAAAAGTTTGATTTGAAGACGGTTTGTTGCGATTCAGCTTGATCAGCCCAAGTATGCCTGTCTCACAAGGTTTGATTAATCATGCTATTCTATCTTTGTGGCACTTCATTTAATTCATCGTATAAACAGAAATCATAATCTATTATTCTTGAGTCTCCAAAGAATGTTGAAATCTGGGTGATCTTGTGACCATTATTGGCATACAATCGATTGAGATTTGAGAGTTGTCTGTAACTTTTATTTCAAATAGCTACAATTCTATGTTTTGATTTAGAAGAGGCAAGCTGCTTTGCATCATTCATCTGTGGGGGCACGATTTCTACTATGGAACATTGGAATGTTGAACAAAATGCTGGTAAAGTCTTTCCTTACTTAAATATAAATTAATGCAGGACTGTTAAGTCTCTTATTTCGTGTAGCCAGCAACTATCAATTTCAGAGACATTTCTTTATATCATGTCAATTCCAAACGTACAATAACAATGCTAATGTCTGTCGACCAACATGACAAGATGCTTTTCTTTTGAAAAGTTGCTATTGAATTGTGTTGTGCAAAAAGTTACAGGTAATGAAGAGATCTTATCAAATATATGACAGGCTCACATAAACGTAGGAGTTTTGGAAGCACACGCAAAACAAATATTACAGTTTTTTTTTCTTTAAAGAATTCTGTCAAATAGTTCATGCGCCTTGTTTATGCTTCCACGCCATTCTGACAACTGTTCATGTGACTTGTCTATGCTCCACGTGTTGCATACGCCTTATCTATATCTCCCTGTTAACAATTCGCACACCTGGTCTATGCTTCCATATTTTACTAGAAGATAGTTTGCATGCCTTGTCTCTATCCGCGCTTTTAGACTGTCAAGCGCCTTTTCTGTGTTTGGCATCTCCTTGAAGCATTCTGTCAACCAGTTCACATGCCTTATCTGCGGTTTTTGGTTCCTGCAATCGTTGCACTTGAGTATGAGATAGCCCGCGCCTTGTCTCTGCACTCGATTAGTGGTTGTGTAGGAAGGTGAGGGGAAGACCCCAGTGTTGCCAAGCAAGACAAGAAGAAGCATATTGGCGCGCTCACACACGCATGCATCACAAACATTTTCTGACCCTAGAGGCCGCGCTCACAAACGCATGAAGTATAACCGTTGGTTATTCTTTTTTTCTTTCATTGGCCCATGCAGGAAAGTGAGAGGGAAGACCCCAAGGTTTCCAAGACAAGAAGAAGAACCCCAGAGGCCACACTCACAAACTGTATGCGTATTTTGTCCATACTTCTGGACTATCAAACAGTTTAGCGCGCCCTGTCTATTCCTCGAGGCATTTGGTCAAACCTGTTCACATGCCTTGTCTGCATTTTTCAATCACGATCAGGTGGCAGCATTAAAATCTGCAATCAATTATCTGATACGCCATCCTATCGGTGCAAATAAGTTATTGAAGGCAGTAAAGATGGGACTGTAGTCTATGATTCACTTTATTTTGAATTTGAATTGTTGTCGATGCATTTTGGCGCCCACTTTATTTTGAAATTGGTGATAACCTATGCTGCGGTTAAAAGTATCTTAATTTTTAGATTGATTTTTTATTGGACTTAATGGTATGATAGGATAGCTTATGATATCTTGTATTATTAAGTCAAATGATTTTGTCAATTTTCATCATAAGGGACTCATCATAAAGGATTGATTTTTTATTGACTTAGTGGTATGATAGGATAACTTATGATATCTTTTATTATTAAGTCAATTGATTTTGTCAATTCTCATCATAAAGAACTCATGTGTGGCTTAATCAATTTCGTTTTCTCAAAATAGTGGACATGTTTTGTGTTATTGTTTTTGTAATACATGCCTAACTTTAATTTTTCGTGTTAATAGGTACAAAGGCAAACGAAGGTACAAGCGAAGGTACAAGCGAAAGGTGAAAGGTACAAAAGGGAAACAAAGACTAACGAAAGAGGTACAAACAACGAAGGCGAAAAGGTGCAAAGCAAAAGAGGAGGAGGATTTTTGTTTGAAAACACAATGTGTTTTTTAACACTTTGATCAAAACTACTTCACAAAACGAAAACGAAAGGAGGGAAAGATTTTTTCTTTTTTTTTGAAAACACAATGTGTTCTTTAACACTTTAAGTGTTTATTCAACACTACACGAAATTGTTTTCCTTTTCGTTTTAGAACATTAGTTTTCAATTGAGGCTAAAACGAACAATTTCATTTTCATTGCAAAGGGCTTAAAACGAACCTTAGAACAAATTTACTAGATTTCGTTTTGGTTTAAAATTGAACAAGGCAAACTTCACACTTGATTTTGGTGCTTAAAATGAAGTCATCATTGCTTTGAGGCTAAAGCGAACAAGTGCTTGATTGTGTTATTTTGTCTTTTGAGTGCGTATCCTCTCCCCTTGCGCTTCGTGCGATCTAGGGTGCAAGAGAAACACTCAAAATACATTTATTGCTTTAAAACACTTCATTTTGGGTTTAAAAATTGAACATCTTGTCTTGAGTGTGTAGTAGGGGCATTGGCGTACATTCTAGTTCTTTTATTGCCATCAAAGATGCGTCGAGTCTGATTATTGTCTTTGCTAAGCTTTTGTTTATCTTAGAGGGCGCTTGCTTGGGAAAAGTACTCACCGGCGGCGACTCAGCCCGTGTACCTCTAAAGCCAAAGAGTATTTCCAGCGGGATATAAATGAGGATTTTGGTTAGCGCCATAATCAGCGGTTGGCTCGACAAGATGGATCCGAAAGGAGGACTCTTGCCACGTTAGATCAACTCCCTCACAGACGGAAAGTCCTTACTAGAACCTATGTGTTAGAGATTTTCCAAAATCCTTAATACATTTGTTGGTGCAAGAGCAATTGGATTAAAGCAGCCCCTGTTCACGGCTTTTAGTAGAGATGGAAAACATGCCATGGGAGTTTCATGGGTGTTGATGTATAGGTAGGTATAGAGTGAGTGGAGGGCGATTAAGATTGACATCTAACCATCAGCTAAAAGTAGGCGTGTTGGACTTGTCAAGTGGGGACTCAACAAACATTGTCTATCACATCCATGGAGCTTGTAATTATTTTTGTTTGAAAACCACGGTGGGTATTGAAAACATTTGCAAACAAAACATAAACATGATCGTACAAATTTCAAACCCCTTTTGATAGAGCAAATACCTTTTGACAAATTTAAGTGTTGTTGCCTTCCCTTGGGATTATGTCCTTAGAGGTTTCTCATCACTTGAATTTATATCGTCATTTTCTCTAACTAGGGTTAACCTAGGAAATCCCTTTGCCTCAATTTCTTGGAACTCCCACACAACACTTTGTGGGAAGAAAATGAATTTTGACATAGGACATCTTTAGTTTGAAACATAATCAAGAAAGTGTATTTGGTAAAAAGAAGTCATTAAAAGCAAAGATAACAAATTGGACCCCACACGTGTGCTTGATATCTCTTGGTCATATTGGTCTTTTGATTGCTCTTAGAGAAAAAGTGTGTTCTTCAATACCTTGGCCTAGTAAACAAAGTCTCTCTAAGTCTCTTAGGATCAAATCAAACATCCATCTCAAACATTTATCAACCCATCCATCCAAACAACTTTAAGAGCTTTGAAAACATCATTACCTAGACTTGGGTACATCCTTAAACCAAATCAAAGTCAATTGTTTAATTAGGTGTGTGGGAATGCATCCTTTCTCATACATCTAATTGAATTAGCAAACCTCTTTGAACAAGTTCATCCTAAGATAACATCCAACATTTTAGGGTTTACAAGTTCATGATCCACATCAAACAATCAAAATCAATCCCTAAGTCTAGCATTGATTCAAAGTTCCTAAACGTTCATCACTCATATCATCCACCTTTCATCCTCCATCTTGCCATTGGTCCTAAGAACCTTAGAAGTCACTTTCATAACAAGGTCAAAACACAAGAAGAACATGGAATATAAACTTGATCCATACATCTTGGGTAATCCAAATCAGTTGAATCTTCAAAGCCTTGCAATGCCTATCAATTATCAAAGTCCATGCATAGGATCATTTCCTTCGACAAATGTCAATGGTACAACAAGTGTGGGTATGCCCAATCTTAATTTTGGAACACATCTCCCCATGATAGATTTCAATCAAAGTCCAAACTTACAAGTCTATCCTCCAAACAATCAATACATGAGTCTTCAAACGAGCAACATCATTCCACCAAATCCCTACAAACCAAATGTGGATGTGCCAAATGCATTTTTTCGAAACATGAATCCTAACTCGGAAACCTTTGGAAAAATGATTCCCAATACCAACATTGTTCATCCTATCATGCCAAATCAGAACATTATCCAAAGTCAATTTTCCCATAAACCCATTCAAAAATCGCAAGCATGCATGCCAAAACTACTTGAACACAAGCCAAATCAACTATCTCAAGTGAGTCAAAATCAAAATCAAGAACAAATTTGGCGAGATCAAATTGCGGAACTTTCCAAAACAGTTGAGGCATTGCGCCAAGGGAAATCTCCACCACCATTACCTACATCATTCCTTGGTTTAGGGCTTCCCCCTTTACCTAACACCAATCATTTCACCCAAATCAATCCACATAACATCAATCAAACCATCACGACAAATCCTTTGAATATACCATCGACATCACACCAATGGATGGTATCTAATCAAACAACATTGATCCCAAATCAAAATTTGGTCTCTCAAGGACCTATCACCTCGGTCATTCCAACCATCACTATCCCTTCAATCATTCCAAACGCCACTATCACACCCATTACATATCAACCCCTCACTACCATGATCGCTCCGAGCGTATCTCAAACACTTGTCACTACATCCAACACAATTTCAATCCCACCACCACCACCATTGCGACTAAGCCAAGTAAGCAATTACAATGCTTCATTCAAAGCATACCAGCAATTGCTCCAACAATATCAAACAATTCAGCAAGCGCCTATAGCCATGCACGCTTCTCAAGCTTCACAGCAAAATCAAGCTCAAACATCGCTGCAACAACAACAAGCAACACAAGCTCAACAAGTGCAACAATCCTTTCAAGTTTCCCAAGCCTCTCAAGCTACCCAACCAACACGAGCACAAACACAAAAGATGACAACTATTGAAAACAAGGATCAAGATCAATCTATCACTGAGCACACGTTTACTTCATGCAATGATCAAATCGACATATGTCAAGAGTCACTTTTGAATCATGATCAAAATCCACCAACAAAACTCGACAATGAGCCAATTCAAGAAATATCAACATCACTTGATGCTATGGTCGAAGACATTCACAATCTCTCCATCGCAATTGTCGAAAACAATGATCAAAACCTCTCCATCGAGGAGCACATTGAAGATATATCTACACAATCCGATGATCAACTCACCATACATCAAGAGCCACTTTTTAGTGATCTCTTTCAAGGAGTGTTGGGATTATTTGATCCTATTGACATAATGCACAATCAGTTTACCTATGATCATGTTGAAAATGTCTCTACATCGCCTTACGAGTTAGAGGACATATCTCAAGAATTTATTCCAAAGCATGATCAAAATCTTTCACCAAAGTCTAGCAATGGTCCTTTTCAAAACATGTTGATCCCCTTTGACTGCATGGTTACAGATACTAAAGGAACCCTAAACTCGACACTTTAGGATGTTGAACCACTTACCATGTCCAATGAAGATATCCAAGCACCATTTTTTTATACCGACCCATGTCAAGAGCTTGATCCAAAGCATGTCGAAAGCAACTCCGAAATTAATCAAGATCAAGAATTTGTATCTCCAAGATACTACAATAATCTAATGAACACTCTCTTATCCATGCGAGATGATCATATCCATGTAGCACATACTCCTCCACCTACCCATGAGATGCTTTCTATGGATGGACACGTAGATGATCTTCATCTAGAACAAGATTTTGTTACACAAAAAGAATAGATTCTTAACTCCTACAATCAAGCGAGGAGTTTCAACATCGAGGATCAAATATGTCCCAAAATCAAGATTGAGGACATCATGAATAAAGATATCCATCATTATCAACTCAAAGGAAACAAGTCGGATAAGAACATCAAGAGTTAAGCGAGCAACCAAATTGAAAGCGTCCTCTGGTGGTCATCTATCG
>VDFB02234437.1:0-22285 GCA_007258455.2 Sequoia sempervirens
AAATTAGGGTTTCTTGGCTTGGAGTTTTGTGGCATTTCATGTTGTTTACTATTTTTAGTAAATGCTAGTTGTGGCAGTTGCAGTTGTCCATTCTTAGTCCTTCTCAGTTGGAGCAGTTGTTATTATATTGGCTTGGTCTTCAGAGAGCTTTATTTGGTCAAAAATATTTAATTAAAGGCATTATGTTTTAATTCACTGTTGACACCCCCTTGGCCTAAGGAGATAACTTAAGTTGTTTTTAATAGTGGGGCCATGAAGGGTATGCCTTCATAAAGAGCTTTATTAATTTTATTAAGAACTTTATTCCTTGAGCAAAAGTGGACGCCACTTTTATATTATTTGAATAAAGTGAAATTCTTGGCGGCTTTTGGGACGCCACTTGAGAAGTTGATTGGTCTTTGGGAATGGGAAAGGTCTCTTGTGTCTTTTGAGCTGCTTCTCAGGCAATTGAAGAGTTTTGGTGAGCTCTTATTTATTGAAGGCTTTTGCTCCAGCATTTCATCCATCAATTACCTTATTGTTATGCTGTCAAAATGACTATGGACATTTTGCTATTGCTTCGAGGATGCTACCTCCTAGCCCATTCCCAATTTCGTGTTTGAAATACAACACCTAGTTGGAACATTGCTGCTTCTCACATCAGACTAGCAGATTGAGCAATAAAGATTGAGAAATTTGGTGAATTCTACAGTTTTGAAGTTCCTGGTTTTGCTACAGCTGAAGCTGTTTTCTGTTCGTATCTTGCTGAGTGATTTTTATTTGGTTCTGGGTGTTTGAGCAATCTACTTGTTGACTGGAGGCGCCAACTTCCACCAAAAATCAGATTTTATTTTGAAGTATTCAATTTTATATTGCAAAGTCGATTTTCCTCAAGGGCCGTACCATTTAATGCTGTCTTGGGATTCGTGCCAAAAAAAGTAGAGACTTTGTTTGCTGTTTCTGGATTCTATCTTGGGCGCCAGACTTGTAAGGTGCTTTTGCAATTCGTTTCACGCCATTCGGAGAAGAAATAAGTGAGTTATGAATGTTTTTCTGTTTTCCAGTTTGCTGTTGTAAATTTCCAGAACTCAGGAATTTGCATCAGATTTATCAGTTTCAGTTTAATCTCCATTTCAGTCATTGGAAAGCAAAGAACACTGTTATAAATTCATTCTTATATCTACATTTCACTTCTCTATCATTGTAACTCATTTAATTGCAGTCTTGTTGAAATTGTAAGGTTCTGATTAGTAGTACTAATCTAGCCATTTGTATTGCTGCAACTATTTGATTGTATCTCATTAAAGTCCCCTGGATGGTTTACCGCCAGTGTGGTTAAATTGTTTGTAAATCTTGTACCCACTTAAGTGGTGAATCCCCACAGTTCTGTGGACGCCCGCCGCAGCGGATGAATTGCTTTAATTTGTAATCTTTTCCCCCCACTGTTTGGTGGTAGCGTGGAATTGTTTTCTCATGGCTGGTTATCCGCCTAATAGCTCTTAATTTCAATTTCTAGACTCCGTCATATGTTAGCACCTCGCCCTCAGTGGGATCTTGAGTGCACATTCTTGACGTTGAGTAGTTCTTCTCTTCCAATTCAGTTTCTTCAGTTCAAGCTTCAGCATCTTCCATTCAAGTTCAGATTTTAATTTGAGGCTAACGCTAATCATATCATCTACTGCTGGTTATTTTGTGTTTTCCTTCGAAAAAATTGGTTAGCATATTTCAGTGGTATCAGAGCAGAAGACCCTGCCATCCTGTGGCAAATTTGCAGTTGTGTATCAGATGAGTGACAGAGATCTCCGGTACTACACCGATAGTCAGAGCAGATTTTAGTTCAGCTCCTTGTGGTATCCAGAAGTTGGCAGTTAGGCATGGCTAATGAAGAAGAAATGAAGTTGGCAGAGACTCTCTTTATGGCTGGAAAGAGACTTGGTAAAAAATTTCAGTCAAGAGAAGATGAACAAAACATTCTTCATTTGTTAGAACAATGTTTGAGACAAGTGAAGCAATCACCTTCAGAGAAAATGGAGTCGGCACTAGCTCCTACAGTGAATTTTTTGAATCAGCCCTATTGGTTGGGGCATCCTGATGAAGAAACCAAGCTACTGATTTCTTCCTGTTTCATGGAGATAATAAGAATTGTAATTCCCCAATTGCCCTATGATGTCGAAACTATGAAGACCATATTAAATATGTTAGTGGAAAGTTTTCAAGACCTTGATGAAATTGATAGCAATCAGTACTCCAGAAGAGCTACTATATTGAAGATGTTTTCTGAACTCAAAACAAGTATTTTGCTGGTTGAATTGGGTATGCAAGATCAAATATATTATTTGATCCATTACCTCTTCATTTCAACTTGGAGTGAACAAGAAGAGGATGTAGTTGCAGCAATGAGAAACATTTTAATTTTAACTATCAATGAGATGGATGACATTCCAAAATCCGTCTTAACTTATCTATTAAACATTCATGAACAAGAAGGAAATAATTCCTCTACTGCTGGTATGTTGATAAGAGATTTGTTCATTCAGTGTGATAGAAAATTGAAGCCACACTTGAGGAAGATAGAGCAGAAAAATGAGGTAGTCATTAATGCAGAAGTCAGAAATAAAACGTTGTTTCTCAATGATTGTAAGGGTGTTTCTCAAGAAGTACCTATTGATATGCAGTTGTCCGCACATGCTAAGGGTGAGTGCAGGGAGGCAACATCAATTTTGAATACATATGAAGAACTTATGACAAGTGACCAAGAAGATTTCTTTGGTATGTATGTGGATGCTAATGATAAAAGCAGCAACACATCTTTTCATGATGGGTTTGTTGAAGATAAAAATGATAAATTAATCAAAGCAGCCAACTTTGATGACTCTTATTTCCAGTATGATGACGGTGGCGAAGGCGGTATTGAGCTTGATCATCAAACTAAGCTCTTGGAGGAAGTTACTGATGAAGATTTCAGTTTGAATGGAATGAGGTGTGACTCATTCAATGAGTCAACAATCCAAGAGGAGCATGAAGATCTTGTTCCTGTTGATCATTACAATCAACCCTTTTGCATTTGGGATCCTGGTGAGATGGCACCAAGGTATGTTAAAGAACTTGAGTGGGATAAATTTCCCTTTGATCCTGATAAAGTTCAAAATTTATTTTGTATTGCAAGCTATGAAGTCATTGGAGAAGACGTTGTCTTTGATGAAGAAGCTTGTTTGGCAAAGCTCCATAAAGATTCCTTTGAGGTAGTAGTAGCCACTAAAGCAGAGTATGTTGCTACCAAGACTTTAAGAGAATCAATCAATAATGATTCATTGTTTGAAAATATTGATGTTAGGAAGGAAGCTGATTTTGAGAATCAAGTCAAAGAAAATAAATCAGAAAAGTTGATGTTTGATGAGCAAAGCTTCTTTGCTGATTTTGATCATGGGCCTAAAGAGCTGCAAGTTTTGAAGGATAACTTAATGGTTTCAGAAGAGAAAATTGTTAAAGCATTATCAAGGTTTGATAGCACACACCATTTTGTTGAAGAACTCTACTGGAAGTCACAGTTTGAAGAGAGACAGAATGGAGTTAAAGGAGTCACTCTTTCCAAGTTGCAAACTATCAAAGAAGCATTGGAATCATTAAAGATAGATTATTTGCATTTACTCTCAGATAGGGATAATGCCATTAAGTTTGCAGAAGAGACCTATGATGCCTACCAAGAGAAGGAGAAAGAGGTTGATCATCTTTACCTTGATCTTTCCTTAGCTCATCACTCTTTATGCAAGGGAGAAAATCAAACTCCTATTGCAGCCACACTTGAAGGACAAGAAGCTGATACAAGGATTATGGAGATCAAGCAAATAGTTGAAGGTATTAATGAACTCCATAATGATGAAACCTTGCTTAATTTTAAGGAGATTCATGAAGATGATGGTAATTGGAAGGTAAATCAAGAGTGTGAACTCTTGAGTTGGGAAGAGAACTTGCCTCAAGAAGGGATAGCTTGCAGCCATGAGCTTAAATCAACAAAGTGCATGCTAGCAAATGTTCAGTTGGGTGTAATGGAGGTAGGAGACCAGCTAGTTGATTTCAAACTTCTCAGAGAATGTAGGGACGAGATATATTCTGTGATTGATAATCCTCCAAGCTTGCTTGTAAGTGAATGCATAAGAGGTTTAGAGAATTCAGTCTCCATATGGGAAGTGTTGATTCATGACGACTTCCCCATCTTTGACACCAAGGTGTTAAAACATGTTTTGGTAAGACATATTGTTTACATGCCTGACAGTTTATCCTTTGGATTGAGTAATGCCCACACTATCTTGTCTTGGGAGAAGGATTTGAAGACGATGTTTGTTTCAGGCTCCCTTATTTTTGAAGCTTTCTTGGATAGACTTCAATGGTTTACCAAAGAAGTCAATAATTTTCTGGGTGTGCAATTGGAGTTGATTGGTACTCAGGAATTTGTTGTGAAAAATCTTTTGGGGAATGGTAGGAAGCTTCATTGGAGGGATAAGGATCAAACATTCAAAATTAATGGTGCTTTTTCCTTTCTTACCAGCCACTTGATGATTCCATTTGTTTACCAACAAATGGATTGGAGAGAAATTTTGAGCAAAGAATGGTTCTTTGCTGTAATGGAACTCTTAGAGTGGGTGTTTCCACCCTTGTGTTCGAGCAATTTGGTCAAGATGAATGTGGATTTTCAATATTGCAGCAGTTGTTCCTACTCTTGTTTGCAGATTTCTTTGAACTCTAATGTTGAGTCTTTCATTCTTGATTTGGTGGTAGCTGCTGGTCACTCCATTGCAACAGCAACAAGCGAAGATTCTAGACTTATTACTCATAAAGTTTGGGAGAAAGTTGAACCTAAACAAATTATTTACTTTCTTAACAATCTATCTCTTGAGTTGAGTGATGTTTTGGCCCATCCTAGTCCTTTGAGGGAATGGGAATTGAGGACAACTTTTGTTTTGCGCTCCATTAATGTTGATATTTCCATGAGTGGGCTGCATGGGTTTATCAAAGAAGACTCTAAATTCTTGAGTTTGCATTTTGCCTTGATTAGTACTTGGAGAAGTGTTGTGTACTATTTCAGATGCATTGGAAAACATTTTCAGTCGAGTATCCATGTTTGGAATCCTCAATATGGCTTGATGGAGATTGTTACAACTAGAAAGAGAAATCTTTGGAGAGATAAGAATTTAATTTTCAGATCCTCCGATGATGTCCTCATCTTCGCCAATCATTTGAAGGTTCTTTTTGCTCATCAACTGGTGAATTGGAGAGATATTTCGAACAAAGGATGGTTTAATGTTGGTTTGGAGTCTCTTGAGAAGATGTTTTCAGCCTTGGTCATGAGCAATTGTTCTATTATGGACGCTGATTTTCAGTATTGCAGCAACTGTTCAGTTCATTGCATGATGATTTTCTTAAAATCAGATTTTGGAAAGTTCATTTCAGTTTTCATAGGCAGCTGGTACATTCATTCTTCCTCTTCTCAATTTTTTTTCAGTAATGGTTTATGGCCTCAAAAGTGGGAAATGATGCTCCATAGTGATTTGGACCAGATTTGGATAGTGTTTAAGTTCCTTTCCAGTGATTTACTCTATACAATTTCTTGCACTAGTGTTTGGGGCAGCGAACCCTTGCTTGTTTGGGTTCAACTATTTGAGACTTTTGAGATTTTAGTAGGAGTTTTCATAAATTTTCTTGCATATATTAGAATTATTCAGAAGAGGCATTATACATCCTTGAGGAGCTTCGATGATGCGGCTGTTATGAACATGCAAAGGGCTGTTTATTCTTTTACAAATAGCTATGATGGAGTTACCTTTGTTGATGTGATATGGTTTGACGCTTTGAGCAGTGATGTTGATGAGAATATATTTGAGTTGTTTAGAGTAATCTTCTTTATTCTCAGGATGGTGATTGACATTAACATCGCAGATGTTAATTCCTCAGAGTTTATTGGGCAGGAGATGCTACTACATTTTGATTCCATTCCTTCCATGTTTTTCAGTTTGAATTTTAGGCATGTTATCTCCTTGAGGTTGCAGGGATGGTTTGTGCAGTTGTGGTGCAGTGATTTCATTTGTGTGATCAGAGTAGAGCAGCATCAGCATGATGGAACCTTTCCGAGATGGACTTGGGACCCCGGGATCCTACATGTTTGGTGGGATCAGTTTGGAGTGATGTGGCATTGCTTGAGGACAAGCAATTTTGGGAAGGGCGGACTGTAATGTCCCCATTTTGGCCATACGCTCTTCTTTGATTCATCAGTCTATTCTGGAACCCGTAGACTGGAATGAGGTGAAATTAGGGTTTCTTGGCTTGGAGTTTTGTGGCATTTCATGTTATTTACTATTTTTAGTAAATGCTAATTGTGGCAGTTGCAGTTGTCCATTTTTAGCCCTTCTCAGTTAGAGCAGTTGTTATTATTATGGCTTGGTCTTCAGAGAGCTTTATTTGGTGGAAAATATTTAATTAAGGCATTATGTTTTAATTCACTGTTGACACCCCCTTGGCCTAAGGAGATAACTTAAGTTGTTTTTAAAGTGGGGCCATGAAGGGTACACCTTCATAAAGAGCTTTATTAATTTTATTAAGAACTTTATTCCTTGAGCAAAAGTGGACGCCACTTTTATATTATTTGAATAAAGTGAAATTCTTGGAGGCTTTTGGGACGCCACTTGAGAAGTTGATCGGTCTTTGGGAATGGGAAAGGTCTCTTGTGTCTTTTGAGCTGCTTCTCAGGCAATTGAAGAGTCTTGATGAGTTCTTATTTATTGGAGGTCTTTGCTCCAGCATTTCATCCATCATTTACCTTACTGTTATGCTGTCAAAATGACTATGGACATTTTGCTATTGCTTCGAGGATGCTACCTCCTAGCCCCTTCCCAATTTCGTGTTTGAAATATAACACCTAATTGGAATATTGCTGCTTCTCACATCAGACTAGCAGATTGAGCAATAAAGATTGAGAAATTTGGTGAATTCTACAGTTTTGAAGTTCCTGGTTTTGCTACAGCTGAAGCTGTTTTCTGTTCGTATCTTGCTGAGTGATTTTTATTTGGTTCTGGGTGTTTGAGCAATCTACTTGTTGACTGGAGGCGCCAACTTCCACCAAAAATCAGATTTTATTTTGAAGTATTCAATTTTATATTGCAAAGTCGATTTTCCTCAAGGGCCGTACCATTTAATGCTGTCTTGGGATTCGTGCCAAAAAAAGTAGAGACTTGGTTTGCTGTTTCTGGATTCTATCTTGGGCGCCAGACTTGTAAGGTGCTTTTGCAATTCGTTTCACGCCATTCGGAGAAGAAATAAGTGAGTTATGAATGTTTTTCTGTTTTCCAGTTTGCTGTTGTAAATTTCCAGAACTCAGGAATTTGCATCAGATTTATCAGTTTCCAGTTTAATCTCCATTTCAGTCATCGGAAAGCAAAGAACACTGTTATAAATTCATTCTTATATCTACATTTCACTTCTCTATCATTGTAACTCATTTAATTGCAGTCTTGTTGAAATTGTAAGGTTCTGATTAGTAGTACTAATCTAACCATTTGTATTGCTGCAACTATTTGATTTGTATCTCATTAAAGTCCCCTGGATGGTTTACCGCCAGTGTTGTTAAATTGTTTGTAAATCTTGTACCCACTTAAGTGGTGAATCCCCACAGTTCTGTGGATGCCCGCCGCAGCGGATGAATTGCTTTAATTTGTAATCTTTTCCCCCCACTGTTTGGTGGTAGCGTGGAATTGTTTTCTCATGGCTGGTTATCCGCCTAATAGTTCTTAATTTCAATTTCTAGACTCCGTCATATGTTAGCACCTCGCCCTCAGTGGGATCTTGAGTGCACATTCTTGACGTTGAGTAGTTCTTCTATTCCAATTCAGTTTCTTCAGTTCAAGCTTCAGCATCTTCCATTCAAGTTCAGATTTTAATTTGAGGCTAACGCTAATCATATCATCTACTGCTGGTTATTTTGTGTTTTCCTTCGAAAAAATTGGTTAGCATATTTCACTAAAATAATAAGTGCTGTTTGGAGTGGTTTTGTTGTTGGAGATTGGACGCCTAACCTCTAGGCATCTATTGCTTTCTGTTTGGGGTCATTCGGAGAATATTTGAGGGAGATACGAGCATTTTAGTGTTTCTAGGGCTAGCTGGTCTAAAAATCAAAACGCTGCAATTATGTATCAGACCTGGTAATTCCTTCATTTTGTCATATTTTCTTGATAGTTATCTTTGTATTTGTTTTGGAGGATATTGTCTAACATTTGCACTTTCAAGTTGATAAGAATATCTTCGTTTCAGTGCATAAGATTTTGATATTGTAACGCTGATTCAGTAGTACTGATCAGCTCTTTCCATCTTTGCACTTTGCTTTCTATTCCCACTGAAAAGTGGAAGAGGTTGGCTTGCCGCCTAGTTTACTTTTTGTTTGTTACCTGCTAGAAAGTGGAAGTGGCTGGCTTGCCGCCTAAGCAATTTCCATTTACTTTTATTGTAGCCCGCTAAAAAGTGGAAGAGGCTGGCTTGCCACCTAAGTAATTTCATTTTTTTATATTGGTCGGCTTGCCGCCAATATCATTGTATTTTCAGCTTTTCCAGTTTAGCTAACAGATCCCTTACACCGTATGCTCTCATCTTGCCCACTCCGGAATCTAGGTGATCAGAAAGTGAAGGGTTGCATTCCAGTTTGCTTATCTTTCATTAAGCTAACGTTAACGGGTGAAGTTCTTGTGTTAAAAATTAAAAAAAAAACTAAGGGGGATATTATAGTGGTATCAAAGCTAAAGTTCCTGCCAGCCTGTTGGGAGAATAGTAAAACTTAGAGTTATCACAATGGATTTCAGTAGAGTTGCAGAACAAACCAAAAGGCAGTATGAGTAAGAGGCTTCACAAATACTTGAAGAGTATCAAGGCATGACAGATGGGTTTAAGAGCACGGTTTCTTTTGATTCCTTCTTGAATTTTGTTGTGATAATGAAACTTGGAAAATTGGGTGTGGTCAAGTACATAAGAAGAACGATGAAAGAAGAATCAGAACTTGTCGTTGAAGAAGGGCCAAAGATAGAAGAATTGCTTGTTTGTGGTTTGCAGCCCACAAGTAAGCATGTGGAAGACAAAAATCAGTCAACAAGCTTTGATGA
Organism: Sequoia sempervirens; assembly: GCA_007258455.2. Classification (NCBI taxonomy): domain Eukaryota; kingdom Viridiplantae; phylum Streptophyta; class Pinopsida; order Cupressales; family Cupressaceae; genus Sequoia; species Sequoia sempervirens. The sequence continues at coordinate 9,117 of VDFB02234437.1, forward strand.
TGGCACAAGCAAGGTGCACATGTCACATCAGAATGACTGTGAGATTGAAGAAGGTACCTTAACATATGAGGAGTGTGTGGTAGAGCCCCAAAACAATCCCTTAGACTTGCATGTGATTGGTGATGATGAGGATCGGTTTGGCGAAAAGAACAAAACAACAGTCTTGAATCCTAATTCGGATTCACCCAATGATGGTTTAAAAACTAATGACTTCACAAAAGATTTTAGTAGAACTATGGTGTGTGATGAGTTCACTAATGAAGCACATGTTGAAGGTAATTTTGGTGGTGACATTGAATCACCTTATGACCATTATCATAGTGCTGATGTTTATGATGATTCAAATGTGTTTGTACCTAGTCATGATGAAAATTTGGTGATGGATAATTTTCCTCTTGTTGCTGAGCCAACTTTTCAGAAGTTTTCACATGAATTTATGATAAGTAACCAAGAATACCTCTTAGGAATGCATGTGACTACTAATGATGAGATCAATAATATATCTACAGATGAAGGGCTCATTGAAGGCATAAAGGATAGAGTTTTCAAAACAGCCAACAGTGATGATTCTTTACCTCATTACAATGATGATGACATGGGTGGATTGATTTGGGTTTGATTTCCAGACTAAGCCTTTGGAGAGAGCTACTTATGATGATATCAGTATTAGTGAGTTGAGAAGTGACTTCTTCAAAGAGGCAACACCCCAAAAGAAGTACCATGAGCACATTTCTTTTGATCAGAACAATCAGCCCTTTAGCACTTGGGATCCGGGTGTGATGGCACCTAAGTATGACAAGGAACCTGTGTGGGATGAATTTCCCTTTGAACTAGATGATGTTCAAAATTCAAAATACAATGTAAGCTATGAGGTTTCCATTGGAGAAGACGATGTCTTTGACAAAGAAGCTTGTAAGGCAAAGCTCCATAAGGACCTCTCTGAGATGGTTGCAGCCACTAAGAAAGAGTTTGCTGCTATTGAAATTTCTAGAACAACGATTAGTAGTGACTCTTTAATTGAGTTGGGGGCTGCCTTAACCTTTGATCAAAGTGATAGTGAGGAGGAAGAAGAGTTAGAAGACCATAGGGCTCCTGACAATGAAGAGTTTAATGGTGATCTTGAGCACAAATCTGATTTAAGAATGCATGGAGTTGATTACCATCTTGGTGTTGAGCAATGTCATCAATTGGGTGATGAGGGACAAGAGTCTAGGGACAGCCAAGGAGTCATTGATGGCAAGAATGAAAGTTCTGATTTCTACTTGCAACCTTTCAGCAGTTCACCATCTTTGCTTACTTATGAGTGGGAAGGTCAATTTATGGTGCCAGTTGAAAATGAAGTGCAAGCTCTATCTAGATTTGATTGCACACATAGTTTGATTGAAAAACTCTATTGGAAGGCTCAAGTGGATGAGAGACGGAAAGGAGTTAGGGATGGAGATTATGCCTTTGAAATTGCGAAGAAGACCATTGGTGCCTTCCAAGGAAAAGAGAGAAAGGTTGATGAGCTTACTCTTGAGCTCAAATCAACAAAGGATATGTTAGAAGATACCCAGATGGCACTTAAGGATGCAAAAGATCAGCTTGCTGATTTCAAACTTTTCAGGGAGCAAGAGAATGAACAAAGAGCTAAAGAAATCAAACAAGTAATTGGTGAGCTTGATAGTCTTCGTGAGGATTGTGATCTAGAAAGTTTCAGAAGAAAATTGGAAGTTGCATGTGCAGATTTGGATCAGTGAGATGGAGTTGAGCAAGAGGAAAGGGATGACTTCCAAATTCTTGACAATCCTCACTTTGAAGTGGGTGCTGAGTCAATTTATGATAATCCACTCTTTGTGATGGAGGATGAAGCATCTGATGAAGTTTCCAAGCATGAGATAGAGTGTAGTTTTCCACTTTTTGATGATTTGAAATCAAACCATGAGGACATGTCACACTTGGTGATTGGTAAACTTTTGAGGCTGCTTGATAATGAATGCATTAGTGAGGTTGAAGATGAAGTGTACGCACGAGGTGTGTTGAAACATGGAGGCTACATCATGCCTAACCTTGAGGAGTTTCCAAGAAGATATTTTGAGTTTGCTGAAATTTTTAGAACAGCAGTAGATAATGCAAGTTCAAAGCTTATTTGGCCTAAGGGAGTGGAAAGACAAGGGCCTAGGCCCTAAACATGATTTTCACTCACTTGATCTAATTCTCAGATTAGCAATTGTTTTGACATATGCTTATCCTTCTTTGGGATGAAGCATGGAGACACCAATTGTTCTTAGCTACTTAGATGGTGATGTTCTCATGATTGATTTGCAAACAAAGGCTAAAATAGTCATATTCTTCCATAGGAAGTAGGAGGATGAGTTTATAATGGGAGTAATAAGGTATGCCATGGGGGAGCAAATTGTTTATGGCTCTTTGGTGTTTTGTATGAGACTTTTTTGGGGAGAAGATGCTTTTTGATGAAGCACACATGATCACTAGAGTGGCGCAACACAAGCATGGTGGTCTCACTTTGGGAGAGGTTTCCCGTGCCCAGGATTGTATGCATGGGAAAATTGTTGCTGTCCTCTCTCATTGCAGCCACCTTATGAGTCCATTAACTTTCCTACCAATGGATTGGAGAGATATTTTGAGCAAAAAATGGCTCTATGTGGTGTTGGAGTCTCTAGAGAGAATTCTTCCAGCCTTGAACATGAGCAAATGTGTTATTTTGGATGATGATTTTCAATGTTGCAATAGCTGTTCATCTTCTTGGGTGCTGATTTTCCTAAAATGAGATCTCAAGTCAACCATTTTAGACTTGGTGGGCAGCTGGTGTACTTTTCGACTTTATAGTCTCCTAGCATGAATGATTTATGGTCTGAAATGAGAAGAATGCCGAGTTGGGGCAATCAAAATCCGTGTTTGGATAGTGTTCAAGCTCTAACCAGTGGTTATTCTTATACATTCTCTTGTACTTATGATTGGGACAGCAAACCTTCGCTTGTTTTGGTTCATCACTCTGAGACTCTTGGAGTTGGAACATATAGAGTTTTCAGAAGTCTTCATGGTTGTGTGAGGTATTATGATGATATATTTGTTGATCTCTTGCGAGGGATGGCTTTCCTTTTAGCGAGAAGATTTGAGGGAGTCACATATGTAGTTGTGGCTTTGCTAGACACCATGAGGAGATATGCCGAGGAGTATGGTTTTGAGTTGAGCAAACTTTCCTTCCTATTGCCCAAGATTGTGATAGGCAGTGGCATTGCAGATATGGACTTCTCAGAGTTGTTTGGGCAAGAGATGTTGCAAGGTATTGATTTTAGGCCTCCCAGATTTTTCAACTTGAGTCTTGTTGGCGTAACAACTAACACCTCTGGAGTAGAAGTTGTTATGAACAGCCTATGCACACTACGCAATGAGTGCTCTTCAAATTATGGAGGGGAAGCTCCCTCGTTGTGCTTTGACAAATGTACTTGCAAAGGAAAAATAAGCTAAAACTATGTCCTGTCTTTTTGTTTCAGCTGCTAGAGGCACAAGGCTTTCTTGAAGGAACTTACACGTTGCAGCTGAGTTTTCTTTAGTTTTGCAAATCAACTAAACTACAACTTATATCTATCAATGCTCAGGAAAAGCAGGCAAGAGAAGCGGAGCAAAGGTTTGACTAGCGTGACAAGCCAGTTTAGGATTCTCTGCTTGAGACAGGTGGCACAACTATCATCTCAATCTAAACCAGCTTATTAGGCACAAAACAGATTTAAGACTTTACCAAGACAATTTTATGGAACCCTATGTGGCATAACACTCGATTGAAAAAGTAAAGTCTTCACAAACAGCCTTTATCACCACAATCTCACGAAACCCTATGTAGCGCAACGTAGTTATATTGATAAAGATTCACAAAAACAGTTATAAAACACGGCTTCAGGAAACCCTATGTAGCATAACGATCAAATCCCACAATGGTAAGAGTCAACCTAAATGACCTTATCACTTCAATCTCTTGGAACCCTATTGTTGTGACCTTTTCACACATCGCCCCATTCGAAATGGGGACCCCCTTATTTTTGCTCCGTTTCGGTCTTTTGGCTTGGGTTTTTTTTTCCTCTCTCTCTCGCTCTGTCTCCTTTCTGGTGTCCGTCTTCCGGGGGTTGTATCGTCTTTGAGCTTAAACATGAAAATATTGGCCAAGTTTAAAATTAGGGTTTCATCATTTTTGGTCAATTCAAGGTCAAGTAAAGCGAGAAAATTGAAAATTGAATTTAACGTTGTTGTCAGCAGACATCCAGCAGGCTTCTAGCAAAGTCTCACCAGATTCCAAGGTACTTACTATTTTTAGTAAGTCTGCTATTCAGGGCAATTTGTCAGCTATTTTGAGATTCCGATCATCACACTGCATTAGTATACAGAACATGCCAAATTTGAGCGGACTGACTTACTATTTTTAGCGGTCAGAGCTTCGAGGAGCTAATTTGAGGTCGGATCACGGAGATTTTCTTTGCATGTATACGCATAATTAATACAGGTTTTCAAGACAGCCGCCAGCATTATAACATGCAAGTCGAGATGACCACTTCGAGGATTCGTATAGGGCTATTTTAGGAGTTTGCATGTCGGGGTTTCTTTTTGCATCGAGGTGATTCTGATGGGTTCGAGAGCCGATGGTATGACAATACAAATGGAATTCTCTCACTCGATGGGAACTTGCTATTTTAGCGAGGTGTCGGCGGTAGCTTCAGCGGTTAAAGGGATCCGCGAGTGATCGGGTGCCGAAGCGAGCAAAAAGCGAGGAGATCTTTTGATCACATATGCAATGCAAATTAGGGTTTCCGGCTTGAACCACAAAATAGGCATCAAAAGTCAAAAGGTATGCCGAAAACCCGATGCCAGCCATTCGTCAGTTCTTCAAGAAGCTATCTGCTTTGTGAAATTTCGAGTCAAGCGGAGCCTTACTATTTATAGTAAGTCGAGATTTAAAGACAATGCTAAAAAATAGTAAATCCAGGCTGCATCTCGTCGATTAATCGACCCGGGCCACGTGGTGAGGATCGCCTCATTCGAATTTCACGTCGATCGGAGCTTGGGAGCTATCAGAAACAAGAGCTTACTATTTATAGTAAGTCACCTTCAGAAACAGGCTATAAATAGCAGGGTGGCTAAAAGTGGCAATGTCGACAAGTTGATAAAGGCATGAGGATGCTACGTTCAAAATTTCAAGTTGATCCGAGCTTCAGAAGTGCAAAAACGAGAAGGCTTACTATAAATAGCAGGGCACGTAGGCTGGCGAGGATGATAAAAATTTTCTAAGTCTGGAGTCTCGTCCAGCAGGCATAGGAAAATGCGCCCACCTCAGCTATAGGCGTGGAAAATTTTTGAAAATAAAATTCATCCTCCACCATGGCTAAAATGCGCCCAAGTTTGAAAAAAGTCAAACAAAAGTCAAAGATGTTTATCCTGCAGCCATGGCAAAATGCGCCCAAAATGAAAGAAGGAAAGTTGAAAAATTTCTAAGTATGAAAAATCCGCCTCACCCCTCAGAATGCGCCCATCCTCCTCAGGGGGTGAAATGCGCCCAGTTCACAAGGTGGTCAAAGCAAAGTCAAACATGAAAATCCTCCTCATGCATCAAAATGCGCCCAACTTGGAGTTTATCCTTCTCAGGTACCAAAATGCGCCCAAGGCAGGAAGAGTCAACAAGGTCAACGTTTTCTATCCTTCACAAGCATGAAAATGCGCCCAAAGTCATCCATGTCAAGACAAAATTGGAAGTTGAAAGGTCACCCAAGGACGTTGGAGAAGTTTCATCCATCAGCTACATGGAAATGCGCCCAAAGTCAACAAGGTCAAAGTTTTTTATCCTCCTCAAGGGCTAAAATGCGCCCAAAGTTGTGCATGTCAAGACAAAAGATGGAAAGGCGAAGAGTCATCCTCTTGCTAGGATCAAATGCGCCCATGTTTGGATTGTAAGTGGTAAATAAAGGTGGTAAGTGGGATGAAAATTTTGCCAAAGCGTGGTGAAAAGGTGGTAAAAGATAGGCGTTCTCCCTCCACACTAAGAATGCGCCAAGGGTGATCAAGGTATGTGTGGCATGATTTTTTTTAAATATCCTCTCAAAGTGTGATATGCGCCTAAGGTTATAAAGTGTTGGAGATTTTTCCCTAAGGCGTTGAAAGGTGATGTGTTGTTAGAAAATGCTAGGCGTTAGAAAATATTCGAAGGTGTTGAGAATAAAAGTGCTAAGTGAAGTATACGCCTATGTTTGAAGGGAGTTATAAGGTGATTTTAAAAAAAAAAATCTTGAAGACGTTGAAATGTATGAAGTGTGCTAGGCGCCTCAGGGGAAGAAACAAAATATTTTCTAAGTGTTAAAAATTATCTAAGGCGTTGGGCTTTTTAATAAATATTTTCCAAGTGTGGAGTGAAATACAAATGAAGTGAGGCGTGCCGAGAATATAAAATTTTCCAAATGAAGTTGATGGAAATTTCTCTCCACTGGCAAATGAAATAAAATTTTTCTAAGGCAAATTATTTTTTTTTTTTTCCCTTGGAAAATATGCCTAGAACTCAGATGATAAAATTTTCCGAGACGAGCAACTTTTCTCAGTGATGAAGTCAGAGACGATGATATTGCAAGGTGATTCAAAAAAATTTTTTTTCTTCAAGAAGTCAGGGCAACACAGAGTGATCACAGGCGAAGAACGAGTTTAAATGATGAAAATAATATTTTTCTAAGGTTCAAATTCGAAAAATTAAATGAACCCGTTCGTTGGGTACCCATGGGTTCGAGGCGTTCTAGTGAAAATTTGCTTCTGGGTACTGGACGTTCGTGATGATGAATGAATTTCTAAATCTTTCAAGCTTCGCCAACACTTTTTCAGTGAAGATTTTAATCAGTGCTTGAATTATGAATTTTCCTAAGGGAGAATTTTAAATTTTCTGAGGCAAAAATGAATAAAATGAGTTTTCAAGTGAATTTTCTTCAAACGATGAATACGAAGGGAATTGCCTAGATAATTGTGATTAAATTTTTCGAGGATGAATTTTCCAGAGCAGATGATGAAGTTAAAATTTCGAATTCAAGTAACAGAACTCCGGCTGGTGAGTTAAAAGAAGATGAATTAAATTAAATTTTCGAAACAAATTCAAAGGCGCCAGTCAAAGTCAAGTTTCTAGAAGAATAATATTCACGACGACTGGAGACAAGTGTCAGAAACATCAGAGAGGGAAAATTCGAATTCTTGGAGTGGAGTAGTGGAGTTTAATGGCACTGGCTAAAAATAACGTCTTCTAGAATTTGAATTCTAGCTATAAAATGGAGAGGTTTTTCATTTGTTTTCACAACTGGAGAAGTCGAACTTGCTCTGAGAGTGAAGTATTGCAGCGAACTGTTGCTTGGAGAATTTAAAATTCGATTTTTGCTGAAGAGGTGCGCCATTGCTGAAGTAGAAGAAGGTACGCCTTGAGCTACTGAGAAGTATTTTGCTGAAGCTTAAGTTGCTGAGAGTTGAAGAAGACGTCTTGAGGCTTGAGGAAGGTACGCCATTGCTGACTAAGGAGGTGTTTGCTGCAATTTGAACTTGCTTGAAAAGGTACGGCTTTGTGGCTGAAATTTGATTTGCTTGAATTATAGAAGCTTAAAAAGGTGCGCCATTGCTGAGAGCTTGAAAAGTACGTCCTTGCTAGTGTTGAAGTTGAAGTCTGATTTGATTAAGTGTGGTCGAAATTGCCATTTGAAAAGGACGCCTTGTATTGAGTTGAAATAGCTGAGAACTCAAAAGTACGGATTTGCTGATTGCTGATACAAGGACATAGAATTTAAAATTGCTAATTGCTGGTTTGAAGTGCAAGGATATAGAAGTTTAAAATTTGCTGATTGCTGATACGATGTAGTAGAAGTTCAATTTGTTGAGTGCTAATTGAGAAGTAAAGTCATCGGAGTTCACTTAGAAATCTATTCTAAGTGTCGGAATTTGAACTTATTCAAGAGAAGAAGCTGAGGTTTGCAAACACGAAAGATATTGCAGCTTCTAGAATTCGACTGCAGCCCCTATCATGCCTTATTTTATTAAATTTAATTGCTGATGAAATGTTTGTTATGTTGCAGATGGCTGAAGCAAGGACAACCGGAAAAGACAATGGTGCCTCAAGACAGGCTACGATCAAGAAGCTGAGCAAAACGTTCATGCCGGAGTCAAAGTTCATTTCGAAGTTGGGCAAGTTGACGGATACGAACCTGGGCTCTGTCAACCTGGAAACATTCAAGAACAGGCTGTTTGGGATTGGAAGTCATCGGGCTTCGGTCACTTCGCACAACATCGTCCGGAGTGGATTATATGCAGCTGCTGGTTTTCCGCTAGCTATACAGTGTTCGGAGCTGATGATGGAGTGCGCCAACTGTTACGAGAAGGAACACCGGTCGATCATGTCACCAGATGGCCAAGTGCTTGCCAATCTCACTCCGGCGGCCATTGGTGAAGCTTTCGGGATCCCGGTGCACAGGAACATGATTTACAAGTCCAGGGAGCGAGCTGAGCGGATGTATGCTTCTGCTTTCGAGAGATGCTTGGATACAATTAATACTCACTGGATGAGCACTCCGAAGCCTTCAAGAACGAAGTTGCCGAAACAGATCATAGCAGAGGACCTGAAACAGGAGTATTGTGATCTTATCATGTTGCTGAGCAGGGTTGGTGGTTGCCCACAGTCTTACATTTTTGAGCCTTGGATGTTTTATTACATCAACCTGGTGTTAGAAGGCAAGGATTATGTCAATTGGGCTGAGATGATTAGTGATAATATACATGAGCAGCTCCTGAGTTTGCGGAGGACTAAAACGTTTTACATGAGCTCCTATCTCATTTATATGTTGGCACGGATGACGAGGTACAGAGGAATTTCTTACAAGGAACCCATCGGTTGTGGCTCCCACCAGTTCAAAATTCATGAGGCGTGTACGCAGTTACACCTTTCGAGCACAACCCATTATAAGCGTGTCAACGATTCATTCACCATGTACATCACGAGGCTGCTCCAGGAGAGGTTACAGTGCAGAATCTCTAGAAATGCCCAGGAGCTAATTGAAAGGTATGGGTGCTGGTTTATTCAATTTCCGAGATTTTCATACATTAGGCTGCAAGGTTTCTCGTCATACCCTTATAGGCTGCCTAAGTACCCAACAGATAAAATAATAATGCTAGAGATAGCTAGACAGTTGCTAGCCTTTGACAAAATCCAGAAGAAAAAGAAGAGAGGGATAGAGTTTCCAATTGTGATGGGCAACTCGGATGAGGTTTGTCCTTCGATACAGGCAGCTAGGGAAGCTGAGAGTGAGCTTCAATTCTATCATTTCTCATATCACACAAGTAGACAACACTATGACCCGCACCATAACATCAACTGGGTGTTGTCAGAGGAATTCAAGCACAAGGCCACCATTGAGGATTACTGGGCTGATGCAGTTGATGAGATTGAAGTGAGGAAGAGAATGTTCTCTAGGTTGCCGATTACTCTGATCAGGGAGTGTGAGGTAGTTCCAGTTCCGGACCAGGTCAGCGAAGATATGGATGTAGTCCACCCGGATTATGCAGCAGTTCGAGATACTCCACTTCCACCTGTGGATTGGTCAGAGCCTAAGGTTGCTGATTTGGATACTCTATCCATCCCGGGTATGACATTCACCAGGGCATGGGTTGATAGAAAGGTGAACAGATTGAAAAGTAGGTCAATTGCTTTGACTTACAACTTGATGGGAGATCACAGGACGCCCACCACAGGAAGAAAGAAACAGATCACAAGAGGACCAGAGTCCCGAAAGAAAGAAATAATTCAGCCAGAACCTCCACGAGTTACAGTAGCAGTACCTTTGGAGACACGTTCTCCAAGCATACAGGAGGGGTCTTTGTTTGCTGATCAGAGAATTGCATTGAATCAGGTACCGGAGATACAGAGTGATATTCAGCCTCCACGGAGGGAGTCAATTGGCCAGAGTGCCACTGTACCTGTTAGGGTTGATCAGCAGGATCAGCAGGATGATGAGGGGACTATTACTGACCCTCAGTTTCAGCAGGAGTTAGAGGTGGCTATGAATGATGATGATGATATAGTTTCAGGAGACACTCAGCCACTTGAGGACGATGAGCCTCGCCAGAAAGATGAAGAAGTTGAACAAGTTAGAGAAGTAGAGGCACGCGAGCAGCGTTCTCTCGACATACTATATGAGGTGCCCGGACATAAAGGATAGAATGTGAGAAGAAGCCTGGGCGAGGAGATTGATCCAGCAGTTGAGATGGAAGAGTTCTTGAACCGGATCAGTGCTCCTCCACCGAAGAAGAAGGCAAGAAAATTTTCGAAGATCTCCACGGATGAGGATGGCTCTCGTACTCTTCACGTAGCAGTCCCACGAGTCGAGTGTGACCGGAGTGAAGCAGCTCCTGAAAACTATGTGGTCACCACTCTTGACTTGGGACGCCCTACTGGTGCACAGATCGTTGAGGAGTGTGATAACTCCTTCCTTGCCCTCAAGGATAGATTATTCAAGAAAGAAGGGAAATATAAGAAGTTGAAACGAGAACATAAGGCGTTAGTTGGATATGTACAGCAGTTGTCTCGTCCTCGAGGGCAGGATGTACCAGTGATAGAGCCTCCAGCAGATATTCCTAGAGAGTCGACCAGCGGCTTAGTAGAGTTGGGGAGGATGGCACAGGAGGCAGATAAATGGGTCACACGAGTTCGTACTGAGACAGAGAAATTTATGGAGGACCTTGCCTTTGCCTTCGCCAGCCCTTTCTATTTTGACACGGATGATGTGGATCATGCTTTGGGGCTTATGCTTCCATCTATCGTGAGTAAGGCGATCTCAAATGGGTTCGAGGTGTTGAGGCATGTGCCATTGCGGTTGCTGGTTGATGGAGGTGTCATTCAAGCAAATGAATGATATGATTTCTCTCGGTGGTATTCTTCGGCTATCACAGGGCATGGCTTCTTCGATGCAGCACAGGCGGATTCAGCCAGGATACATAAGGCTATGGCCAACATCATAGATGGAGTTCAGAACACCTTTGAGGCCATATTTGCTAGGCGGCTGAGTCCAGATGAGATAAGTCTTGATAATTTGAGGGGTTTGCTGGTTCCCTTCTTCGCAGATGTTAAGACCTTTGTACAGGATGACTTTGAGAATACTGCTACATTCTCCACTCTGATCCAGAACACGCAGGACTCACTAGCTGCTTGGAGAAAATCTTGTACAAGGCACGAGCATTCAGTCACGGTGTTAGAGTTTCAGTTAGATTGTGTTCCGCCTATTTCAGCTCAGGAGGTTGAGGCCGTACTTAGCAGATTTGTTGAGTTGGCAATCAGAGAGAAGGCAAATGGGAACACACTACTGGACGAGGAGCTTCTAGAAGACTGAATATGGATCATTTATTGCATTTGCTATTTTTGGGAGTGAGTGGGAATCTTTGATTCATTTAATGTACCACTCCCTATTCTGGCAGTTTTTAGGGTTAGGGCTGAGGTGGCACGATTCTGGCCACTCTATTAATTGTAACCCTAGCCGTTTTTTGGGACTTGGCTAGCTATAAAAGGGGGAGTCCCCCTCATTTGTAAGGCATTAGAATTAGAAATTAGAGATCAGAGATTAGATCAGAGCTAGAATTGAGATAGAGTTAGAGCTAGATTGTAGAGCATTTTTGCATAATTTGGAGAAGAGAGAAGGTTTTCCCTTTGAAAACTTTTGAAGAGATTGTTGTGTAACACATTTTATGATAATAGATCTTTTCATTGATGATGGAATTCGTCTAGTCATGAAATGCTAGCAAGGTTTCTTCTTCCTTTCGTATCCAAGTAGCTTAGTTCATGCAAAGTAGCTTACTTCGGTGTATGGTGTTTTATTAAGATAGCTTCGCTTTATTCCATACCACTAGCGGCTTGTTGATGATAAGTCTGCCTTGCGTGGTCAACTGGACATTATCTTGTGTTTAACTTCGGTTATGGCTTACATACTTATATGCGTTGTTCTGATGGTGTACGTATGTTAGACTATAACTTGAATACCTTTCGTTATCCCCTTTGAAGATTGCACCGATTTTGCTGAAGCTGTCCGACGGAGGCTAGGTGAAATCCGGTTGAAGTCTATTGAAACGAAGCCCCATATACCCTGCATTTAGAATAGAGTTCAAATTTCTTAGGCCCTTCCCCTTTTACTTTCCGCACTTTCTGATTAGTTTTAGGAAAAAGAACCACATTGCCAAATCATACACATGAGAATCCCCTTCAAAATCATACATTAGCTGCTAACTGCAAGAAATCTGGACAATTGTGTAAGTCCCCTCGTACGAACACAGCAATACACATCAACCAAGCTGGGTCTATTCGCACTAAAGGAACCTTGGAGTTGAACATGCGAACTTTCTCGCAATCTTAGCGCATGGAATACTTTGATCAAGAGAGAACGGAGTAGCCCAAACTATTTTGTTCTTCGGCTGATTGGTGAGGTCACAAAAATCGCATCAACACCTATGTGGCATAACAATTGATTTCAATGATAAAGATGCTCAAACAGATATATCTAAACTATGGAAAGAATTCAGCATTACAATCTTTCGAAACCCTATGTGGCATAACAATCAATTGCAATAGTGAAGACACATGAACAAGTACCAAAAAGAGCAATATTGAGGGCAAGGTAGGCGCAGCATATATTTCTCTCTCAAGCAAAAGTTATTTACAAATGAGCATAAGCTCTTATTTATATACATCAAGGTGTAGGGAACCCTAAAATCACCTTGTGTCATCTATAGTTCTCGCAATGCATGCAAGCTATGCGCCAAACCCTAATTAAGTAAACTATACAGTTAACTGGGAAACTACCCTCAGTTTAACTGAAACATCTAATCTAAAAATGGACAACTGTGCGAGCATGCACGCCCTTATTGAAAGCATGTTAACTGGAAGATTACCATCAGTTAACGAAAAACCCTAAAAGAAACTCCAAGTGTGAAAGGCGAGTCTCAGAATAGATATGCATGTGATGACAACCTCGAGTTAACTGGAAAGGGTAACACTCAGTTCAACTCGTGTGTGTAATGTCTATCCTGAGAGGTGGAAACTGAAGTTTACTGGTCGTGATCTCGAGCAATCAATCCCTCAACGAGATTGTTGACTGTATCACTATCTGGAGCTATGAGACTCTGTCGAA
>VDFB02234439.1:0-16728 GCA_007258455.2 Sequoia sempervirens
GGAGAACAATCAATTTGATTTATGTAGCTTGTTACTTGAGAGTTTGCTTGAAAATGTTTGAATGCCATTGGTTGAGAATTATCCCTTTCATTTTGGATCCTTGCTGGTGTGCTTGTTGTTTTACTTTCTAAATTATCTACTCAGAAAAGACAATGTGATGTGGGAATCTGATAATCTATCTAATTTACCATTTATTAGATCCCAAAGGCTGACATTGATGAAATTTGAACTTAAAACCTTGATTTCCCATTGAAAACCCTAAAAAGGGGCCAAATGGGACTCATACACCACTTGTGGTGTATAGGTCCCATCTGGGTGGGACTCATACACCCAAGGTGTCATATGGGTACCACAAGGCCTTTTTGGATAGAGGAAATGCCAAAGAGTTAATAAATTAAGTATATTTGATGTCTATGTCAAGATTTCAATTGAAATATGCCTCGAGATACATAATATAGGATATTAGGGGCCTATTAATGATGATATTGCTGCAAGAATCAGTAGGTTATATATATTTTTTCATTGATGTAAAGATGTTGGTAGCTTGGTACGATACTCTAAATTGGTGTGTATAATTGACTTATCTTCTCCAGTGGTTGATCTATTATTTTTGGTGCCTCGCTGGTATTCTAGACTGCATTTCTCTGTAGTTGACAATTTTTTATTGCAGTTTTGAGAAATTACTAATGGATGTTAAAGGCATGCATGATTAGGTTATTTCATGTTCTAGTGCTCGTACAACGAAGTGACATTATTCTGTTGGTTGCATCAAAGACTATATCTGCCTGACTTGTTAAGTTAATTTTGATATGATATGAAAACTTATTTCTTGGTCCGAGCCGACATAATGTAATGTGCTAACAGTTAAATTTCATTTTGAAAATATTTTGTGGAGCCAACAGTTGATATCTTTTACAAATGAATTGCATCTAATTAGGCCAACCTAATTAATGCTTACGATGGAGATTGGATATATATAAATATATGGAAAAAAAAAATTGAAGGGAAGTGAGAGGGTGTAGACAATAGAGAAGAGACAAAAGAAATAATGAGCGAGTAATGAATGTGAAGGTGTGATCAGGAGAGGCTGGATTGATGGCCGAAGAATGAATGGTGTAAAGTCCACAAATACTCAGCATCTACGGCGTATCCAACTTACATGTTGGAGTGCATCTTTCTAGTTCATTTTGGCTGAAAAGCCTTATTCTATTTTGTATAGTCCCCTATAGGCAGTGAGCCTCCTTGTTGGAAAATGAGTCCTTTTTGTAGGAAATGATCCTTTGTACTTGGACAATGAGCCTCTTTTGAAAAATACTATATAGTTTGAGTTAACCCTCACCATGGTTTTTCCCTTATTGGATTTTCCATGTAAAAATCTGGTGTTCATTGTGTTGATTTACTTTTTGTTATTTGTGTTTCATGCTCATATTTAATAAAAGAATAGTGTGGTTGAAGAATCGATAAGTGATAAAGTTTTAAGTTTGAATTTGTGTGACAACTGATTCACCCCCCCTCTTAGTTTCCTATGCCTATTTAACAGATATGAGGGTCATAAATGTAAGAGGTCCCAAAACTTAATGTGAGGGTGAAAATAAATACACTTTACAACATTAAATTAAGGAAAAATTAGGTCTATTTAGCTTAAAAGGGCCCTAAATCCAATGTGGATGTGTAAAACATATTACAAAACTAGATCAAGGCAACATTAGGTCCATTTAAATGTTAACCATTCCCAAATCAAGCAAGGAAAATGGATACTTTTTCCATTGCCACATTTAGCCCCCACTTTAGTGAGAGGAGGAACTTGCTTCAAACTCACACTAAAGTAGACATTCAAGAGGGGTCCAAGTTTACCAATGCTAGTAAGATATGATGACAATGACCAAGAAGGTTGCACAAGCCCCTGGAATCAAGATCCTATGGCAAAATAACACAAGCACAAAGGGAAACACACAAGGTGTATGATATGCAACATTAGGATTTACAAACATACAATATCAAAGAAAGAAAAACAAAAACACGCAAAAATAAAAAATAGGGGGATCAAGCCTCGATCATTTGTCTCACATGTTGTGGATTAGATCTAATTTGTTTTTCCAAAAATGAATGCTCACTCTCAGGCAATGAAACTTTAGGTTGTGCGTTGGGTGAGTATCCAAAAAGGGTGGCTTAGTGAGAAAGTCATGCCTCTGTATTGGATTCTCACCATATAATGAGAAAGTCATGAACCCAAGTTTAGGCTTCTCATCATACGTTAACCATACCAAATGTATACCTCCTAATAGATTTGAAAAGGTTCCACAAAACAATTAACTTTGAGCTCCATGAGGCGAGAAAAGATTTGTATGCTTGACACCCATGAACAAACAGGATGGCTCCACAAGCAAGCAAAGTGTGTTATGCAAGGTGGCCAAATACCCAATGTTGTAAATGTGAAATGGTGTAAGGTGCATTCAAAGGGATTTTTCTTAGTTCATGTAAGGTCTCTTCTTAGGGAACATCATGCCTAATGTCTCCAAGAGAGGACAAGTCAAAGAAATATCACGCTCTCGAAGGAAATCAAACCCAATGATACCACCAAGAAAAAGAAACATTGTAAGAAAAGAAAAATTGCATAGTGAAACATGAGTGTCAATGTATGCCCCCACTTTAAAGCGGTTGCTAAAACCATTGCTATGAGAAATTGCTTTAAAGTAGAAAAATACATGAGAGCTTATTCAAAAACCTTATTCCAAGTCATATGTTCCCGAATGAAACTACATCATGGATAAGGGGTTTCCCTTAAATCTAAGTACATTACATGTGAGCCAACTTAAGGCATGTCATCCACATCCCAAGATTGCTCTTATATGTACATGAAAGGTAGTCAAATAGCCAAAAGAGGCAATGACAAGTGACATACGAGGACAAGGCTACTTAACTCCTTGCCCCCACTTAGTGCAGGATGAGGATGAGCCAAAATGGTTGATGAGAAACATGCTAGAGTGAAAATAAATGTCCATTAGAGGCATTAGATGCCCCAACATGAGAGCACAACACTCCTTAAGATGTTGACTTCTATCACTTAAAGCCTTGCATTCATTAGTAGCATGGCCATGAACTCTATGATATGCACAAAATGCACGCTTGTAGTAAAATTTCTTTCGTGTTCATGGAGGAAGAGATATCAAATGATTTGGAGGAGTCTCGACAAGATACCCTCTTGATCAATGGTAAAATATGTTCCTTTGTTTTGTGACAAAGATATCTCTTTCTTAGTACTAGGTGTCATACTTACACAAGACTCTTTAGATTGTGAGATTTTGTTCTCTTCTTTAAAGGAAGGCGTAAAATCTATCAAATTTGAATCATAAGTGTTTTGTGTGATGACATTAACATTAAGCGAGGATTTCCTTGTTTCTTTAATTTCTTTCAAAGGATAATACTCAAGACCACTAGTGTCTATCAACTCAAGATGCACCAATGTTAAAGTTGGCTTAGAAGAATCTTTTGTAAGAGTGTTGATATTGAGTGAAGGCTTTCTTGTTGCTTTCGAAGGACAATAACCAAGATCGCTATTTTTTTTCTTGTGTTAGGTTCTTTAGGGACACATATACATTTTTCTCTAGCACCACATCCTTTTGCATTATAACTGAGTTGTTTCATAAGTTCATAACATCTTCCATAAAAAAAATTCATTTCCTTAGGATTCGGTGGTTGTTGATAGTCTATTTCATCAAATTTTGTTGTGTAATTTGCTTCTTCTTCTAAAGTGGTTGAGGTGGATTCTTTTGAGGGGTCTTCTAAATTTTGTGTTATGTTCCTACTTTTTATTCTCCCTTTTTAGAGTTGTTAACACGTAGGATTGCACCCGAATGCAAAGTTGGAAAGCTCAGCAATCTTACAGTGTAACATGGAAACACCTTCGAGCCTATGGGTTGTTCATAATTAAGGTGAATCTCTAGATTATGGGTTGGTTCCCCTTTTTATTTTTTTCTATGAAACTAATGACTTATGCAAAAAAAGGGATAGAAGGATTAAAATGAATGGTAAAAACTAAAACTAGTAAGATGTTGATACATTTAAATGATAATGAATATGCAATTTGATTCACAAGGACCTTTCAATGTTCCTATTTGCACAACTTAATTCAAATAGCTAAACCACATAAATGATTCACACAAAGGCTTGATAAATTTACCCTCTTCGAAGGAAAAAAAATGATTTTCACAACTAGAATGATAGAACAAATCATTTACACAATGTATGATGTGTGAAATTGAACTGAATTGTGTATTGTAGAAGAGGGGATTCATTACTCATGAGTTCCCTTCATTCATAGAGCCTCATGGGGTGAACTTCCCTAATCTACCTCAAGAATAGCGGCAAGAGTTTCAAAATCCGAAAGAGCAGGTCACAAAGATTTTTTGGACAAATTGACAGGCTCTCAGCCGAAGGACGTCAATGCAAAATACGGGCGACAATGCAATGCGATGGCATCTCAGAGATGCATTGGCATCTTGTACAGACCAGAGAATTAGAATGTCTCAGAAAATGCCTAAATGACTGCTACTTCGATTGCTAAGAACTTGGAAAATATGGGGAAATAACATAATGTAATAGAATTACAATGAAATGAAGTAGAACTGATAAAGATAAGAAGAAGAAAGGAAAGAAGATACTTACAACCACGCAAGTGATGAAGCCTCTAGCACATGAATGTCTTCAAAACCTACATGCATGATATCTGGAGAGAATGTTGGGGTTGTATAGGGGTTTGCCTCAGTCAAACCCCCATTTTGGTGTTCCCACCTCCACGGACAACCAAGAAGATAGAGAAAAGAGAGAGTGTAACCAAAATGGAAAAAAACATGTGGTTAAAGAAAAACCTACTCAGGAGTAGAACCAGCACCACCAAGTGTGAGTGATAAAAGAAAACCTCACTCGAGGAGGAGAACTCGTATCACAAAAGAGGTGATAAAAGTAATCCCCGCTCAAGGAGGAGAACCCGTATCACAATGTAAAAATGCAAGAGGAAGGAGATATGGAATCCTAGGATGCTCGCAAGCATGAGGCAAGGGATATGGAGCTACAAAAGCTAAGAGAGCTACAAAGAGCATTGCTAAGAGAGCTTGAAAGAGCTTGAAGCTGCTACAACAAGTTTTGTGAAGCTGTGTAAGCAAGTGATGGAGTGAAGCTAAAAGCTAGAATGAAGCTAGAGAATTGCTAGCAAGACTTGGAAGAACTTAGGGGAAGAAGAACCAGAAAATGAGGTGAAAAGATGACTTTTAAGGAAAGAGAAGAAGATTCTTGAGCCATTTTCGGGCATTTCTAGTTGTTACCACTAGCAAGACTCGCCGACAAGTGGAAAACATGTATGTAAATGGTTGTTTGAATTTTGACATGTTGTAGGATGCTAGCACACCGTGTGGATGTTTGCGCGTTGCGCTAGTGTCCAGACATGTCACTACAAAACAACGAAATCAGGAAAGTGACAAAGTTTGAGGAAAAGCTGACACACAAGGTAGCTGCTAAAAAGGGGTGTTGGAGCATCTTGAGAGAGAAAAAGCTTGATGCAGGGGCTAAAATGAGCCTACTCAAGATTCTAAAGGAGTGGGCACTAAAGTAGATGCAAACATGTATGTGAATTTGTGAGGGGTGAAATTTTATGATCATACATGTATATACACCTATGAATGAGAGATAAAAAATAGAGGTTTTCAGATTTAAACACAGTAAATTTCTATCATATCAAACATTAAAGATGACACCTAAAATCTAGGAAGGAAAACACTTGATTTTTATTGAAAGGCCAAAAAGGAATCCTTCTACAAAATTGGAATACAATGCTGAGAACTACTGAATCAAACTCGAATTTGAGCTACAAAACCTTCTAACTCTCTGCCAAGAAAAAGAGAGTAGGAAGCAAGAATAGAGAAAAAAAACCTAAGTCTTTTCCTCCTATATGCAAAAAGGACTCCAAAGAGTCACAATGAGTTAACTAAAGTCAACTCAATTCAAAAATATCTCCAAATATCTCTCCCACGAGCAAAAATAAAAACCCCCAAAAAGAGGGGTCAAAACTAAAGTAACTTGAGCTAAAACAGCCTCAAACTTACTGTCACAATTAGTTTGACCCAAGTACAAACTTCAAACTCACCTGAGTTGACTAAAAATTAGGACCAAACAATCCAGTTTCACTCTCCTTCAGTCTTTGCATGATCTTGAGATGAAGGTAATAAATCTAAATAAATATTAAAGTAATCAATTAAGAATTACTTTAACACGTGTTGTGAATTTTCCTATTCTCTTCATTTGCATGACATCTATTAAAGTAATTTATAATTGATTGCTTTAATAATGTTTACATTTTAAAATTTGTCTCAAAATTATGCATAAAAATATAAGGGATAATGATTGTGTTTGATACTCATGCAAGGAAAAACAAAAGGGAACCTAAACCTTGGCAAAGGGTATTAGTCTTTTGTGAAAATGTTTAAATCAAAGTGAAAAATACCCCATAGAGGGGTCAGCCAAATAGGGAAAAGAAACCCTAAAAAAAACCATGGCTCAAATGCATTTCACTTTCATTTTGTAACTTTCATTTCTTATGCTCTGTCGAGGCCACCACTTAGGGTTTTAACTGGAGCTTTTATGGAGTTTTCTGGAGCTTTCCATGGTGGAATCCGCGCATGGAAGGGCTTTATCTTGCACAAAAACCATGTTTTTTCCTTTAACTATGAAAGAAAAGGAAAAATCTACTTATCTTTCTATAGAAAATGATGAAAATGATTTTTTTTTGTATACTCTCCTTTTATTGGATTTTCATTATGAAATAAAGCCTATTTACTTGCTCTATTGTAATGAAAAAAATGAAGAAAATTTCCATTTCTTGTAAAAAAAATGATAAAAACTCTATTTCTTGTAAAAAAATGAAGAAAATTTCCATTTCTTGTGTCTATGGATATTATCCTTCTTCAATTCATGACAATCTTCAAACCAAACTATCTCCATTTTATAGTAGTAATTATCTCATCATAATCTACAAAATTGCATGAAGACTATGGTTGTGAATGAAGACCAGAGATGAGAAATACTTATTCCATAAGCTCTTATAAATTCACCATAGATAGCTCATCATTCCTTATTTGATGTTCATTATGAATGTTGTGTATTTCATTGATGCATATTGTCATTTCATGGACTACTCAACACAAGTTTAAAATGCTATTGTTGAGTTTTATCTGCCACCTATGACAGGGCACTATGACTTCATGATGTCATCCTCAACCATAGACTTGAGGCTCTCTGTCTACAAGTGTATAGGATCCCCTATATCAAACTTGGAATATGATTGCAAAACTTTTGCTTAGTGACCTTACCATGGCTATTGGATCTTTATCTTTAGAGACTTTGTCCCTAGGTATTTGTGCATAATAAATGAAAGTTTGACCAAAAGATGTGCCTCCATATTAAATTAATGCATAAGGAATAACTTCTATCTGTACTGATACATTATGATGAAGGTACTTATTGAATAGTTATGGTATTTGTACAAAATGTCTCAATCTACATATATTGTATGGTATCTCTATTCATTTTCACTACTGCCTATTGCTCAATGATGACTATGTATTCTCTTGGAGAAATATGTTGTCTTTTTTCAACATTGCACCTAGCTATGCTAGAATATTCTTTTGTTGTTACCTCAATACATGATACATTGGCATGCTTTAGGCGGCATATTGTACTTTACAAGGTGATTGAATAATGAGTTTTCCTCTCTGTAGGTGGCAGCTTATCCTTTGCATTGTATGTTATTCCTACACTATGCATGGTAAACTTGCATTGTATGTTATTCCTACATTGTGCATGGTAAACTTGCATTGTATTGGAATATATTTCATCAGCTGCCTTTTTGGTACTTTGATATGACTATCTTTTATCCTTTGAGACCCCTTTCAGCATTTTCATGGTTTCCTCTATTATAGACAATGATTGTCCTTATCTGTGGCTATGCTTGTAATGACTATTGTGAATTGAAGTCACTTTCATTAATGAAAACACACCTCATATCCCTTTTTAAAACTAAGAGGGCAACATGTTGGGCTCAACCCCTGTGGGAGCCCATTTTCCTCCACATGATATATTGGTGTTGAACCAAGTTATTTTGCAATGGGAAATGTACCTATACCTACAGAGTGAACAAACAAGTTAGCAAAACAATGAAGCCAAAAGCTTCCTATGAGGCTTTGAATTTTCTGCTCTTGGATTTTTTTTGAAATCTGCATATCTGATTTAATGCTTCATGAGAATAGGTTATATATTTGTTGATATTGCATATGAGGAGAATTTGCATCTTGAGCTCTAACTAACTATTTCATCTCTTGTAGTTAACTTCTAAAGCAACTAATGAAGGGAGCTGGGGCTGAAGATATATTTGACCAACCTTGGGATTCGTCATTTAGGTAATGAATGATCCATCTTATTTTCATATGTTCTTATATTTCTTCATATGTATATTTTATTTTATATGTTGCATTTGATCAGTCATTCCCACGACTTGTGTGGGATACTATGCTTTTGTAAAATGAATAAAAGACAACAATTTTTTACAAAGTTGTGTAATCTTCTCTCTTATAAAAACATTTGCATAATAAAACTAAAATTCATTTGATAGCATTTCTTTTGTGTAATGATGAAAAATTTAGCAAAAATTTATGTGTAATTTTCCTCTTTTCATCATCATTGTTGTCATTGCTTTACTTGATTGAGCTAGAAGCAAAATTAGGTAACATTTTGGCAACCTTTGCTATATGCTTGCCTACTAAGTATCTTAGACCAATAACTTGAACTTATCCACTAGGCATAGAGTCATTTCTCTTCCTTTTACTCAGAAAACCTTCAATAACTCAGTTGTTTGAGTCACAAACAATAGCAAAACAAAAATAGAAAACAACTACCATAGCTTTGTTTAAGACAGGGCCAAAAATCTATGTAACAACACTTCTTGGAAAGAAAAAATAGAATTGAAAAACATGTGCAAACTAAACCTCTCAGAAACAAGGTTTGAGGTGAATCCCATTGACTGAGATAGGTAACATCTCTCCATCTATCTTTGAAATCTAAAAAGCATTATGTTGTTTGCATTCAGTGATCACATAAGGACCATCCCACATGGCATCAAACTTGGTATGCTTACTAGGTCTACTTTTAAGCTCATCCCACTTAAACACAAGATCACCCTCATTGAACACTCTTGGAACTACTTTTCTATCAAAGGTCCTTTTCATTTGAGCTTGGTGAATCTCGAGCTTTCTCAGTGCTTCTTATCTTGTCTCCTCTAATTCCACCAGTTGTGGAAGCTTGATTTCCATAGGCTCCTCATCTAGCAATTTAAGCTCCTTAAGAAAATTCAAAGTTGGCAATTCAACTGAAATTGGAAACTTAGCCTCTTTACCATAAGTAAGAACATAATGTGAATTACCTATAGCTCTTTTAGGAGTTAATCTATCAGTCCAAAGGGATAGCTTCAATTTATCATGCTAGGTCCTTTGACTATCCCCAATTGTCTTTCTAATAATCTTGATCAAATTCTTATTGGTGGACTCAGTCTATCCATTAACCTGAGGGTAATAATTGGATGACGTATTCAGAAATATATTTTTCTTAACAGACCAATCAAAAATTCTTAAGTCGACAAAGGCTAATGTATTAGCAGAAATGATTGAATTAGGAGTACCAAACCTTGCTACCAGATCCTTAGAGAAATTTAAAACAACAGTCTCATTTTCCTCCAATGCAATAACTTCTCTCCATTTAGTAAAATAATTTGTTGCTATTAATATCCATTTGTGACCTGCACTTGAAGGTGGGTTTATAGGACCAATGAAATCAAGACCTCACTTAGGGTTGTTCTACTTGAATGGGGTGTAGTGGAAAGGTTGCTATCCTTTGCTTTCCTACAAATAATGAACATTTATTGCATTTTATGACCCAAGCATGTGCGTCTTTAAACAAATCAGACCAGTAATATCCAGCTCTCATGATCTATAGAACTATAGTTCTTGGTGCAAAATGGCCTCTAGAAGGCCCATCATGAAATTCTTCTAGAATTTTATCTATTTGATCTGGTTTAATGCATATAAGTAAAACTCCATGAAAATACCTTTTATATAAAACTCCATCAATAATAGCATAAGGGATAGCTTGAAGTCTATAATACCTTCTTTTTTCCTTTTCCAAAGCTTAAAGACAGTCATCAATACGTAAGTAATGAATCATTTGTTGAATCCAGTTTGTAGAAGGAGCTAGAGCAACATCTTGTTCCTTGTTATTGAGTACTATTGCAACTTTCTCATCAATTTCCTTGTTGTTTTCTTCATTTCCAGCAAGTTGTTCACATAGACCTTTTCCTCTAACCAACTTAGTAACCTTGATATTGAAATCTATCAAATTTTGTGGAGCAATTGAATTAACCAACTTTATTATCATATGGGTTTATATACATCTGATGGCGGTCAACAAAGTGTTTGAAATAAAGCTCACATGGTTCACAATATATGACCAATTATCACACGTAATAAAACAACCCAAAGCAAATAATAACAAAACATAAACAAACTAACAATCGACCTATCTACATGGAAAAAATAATGGAATACCCAACATTTCCCCCTTATTTCATCATTTCTTTAAAGTACTAATAAGAGAATACCAAAAACTTTCAAACTTCACACGTGCAAGAGGCTTGGTGAGGATATCAACATGTTCCTGAGTTGAGCAGAATTGGAGCTGAATGTTTTTTTTCTAAACATGTTCTCATATGAAGTGACAGTCAACTTCAATATGCTTGGTCCATTCATGAAACACTGGATTAGAATCAAGCTTGAGAACACTTTGATGTCACAATAGAGGACTGTAGGTTGGTTTTGTGGTACCCCCAATCCTTCTAATATGTGATGTAACCAAACTACTACACTTGTTGCACAATATTCTTCCTTTGTTGTGGAACAAGCAACTGTGGCTTGCTTCTTACTTCCCCAAGAAATAGGACCTGATCCAAGGAAGAAAAAAAATCTAGAAGTGAATTTTTTAGTTAAGAAGAATTGATCATTCTTTTTGTATTCCAAACCATGATCCATTGTACCAGGTAGATACCTTAAGACCCTTTTTGATGCTATACAATGACATTTCTTTGGTTCTTGCATGAATCGTGAAAGATAATTAATAGAAAAATTGATATCTAGTCTAGTATATGTTAGGTAAATCAAACCTCCAATCATTTCACGATAGAGAGTTGCATTCATCTGTGGGGATATATCAGATGTGGATAACTATAAACTTGATTCCATAGGTGTAGACATGTGTTTGGAATTCATCATTTTGAATTTCTCAAGTAGTTTCTTGGCATATTTCCTTTGAGATACAAAGATATGATGAATTATTTTCCATACCTCTAAGCCAAGACAATAGTGCAGTAGCCTGAGATCTGTCACATCAAATATCTTCTTGAGATCATTCTTGGGTGTTTCAACCATTGCTTCTAAGCTTCCTATCATAACCAAGTCATCAACATATGCAATAATAATCACAATATCCCCCCTTGATCCTTGAGGTAGAGATTTGGATCATATGAATGCCTAGTGAAACCATGTTGTAGTAAATGTTCATCAATTTTTATATACCAAGCTCTAGGAGCCTGTTTGAGACCATACAAGGACTTGACAAGTTTACAAACCTTTTCCTCTTTACCAGGTGCAACATATCCCTCTAGTTGGGTCATATAGACCTCTTCCTTAAGGTCTCCATTAAGAAATGCACTTTTTACATCCATTTGATACAATTTCCATCCAAATTGAGCATCTAAAGAAAAAATCATTCTAATGGTTTTTATCTTTACATTGGGAGAAAATGTTTCCTCATAGTCTATTCCTTCTTTCTGGGCATAACCCTTGGCTACAAGTCTAGCCTTATGTTTATTTATACTACCATATTTTTTATACTTAGTTTTAAAAATCCATTTACAACCAATTTTTTTCTTACCAAATGGTAGATCAACAAGCTCCCAAGTTTTGTCTTTCATCAAAGATTGATACTCTACATCCATAGCCTCTTTCCAAGGCTTTGATTCTAGTGCTTCCTGAACATTGGATGGCTCAAAATTTTCAACAACTGAAGTCATTAGTGCAAATTTACCTCATTGTGTTGCGAGCCATCGAACCTGAAGTGGAAGTGTATGGGACTCCATCTAACTTTGCATTTCAAATGGTACTACTGTACCACTTTGGTAAAGGTTTTGTGACATTGGTGGGTGTTGACTGATTATCAACGTGCCCATCATTTTTACCATCCATGTTGAAAATAGGAGCACTATCTAAAGTAGATGATGATGTAGGAGGAGAACTTACATCATTCTTCTCATCAAAAATTACATCTCTAATAATGTATATCTTCTTTGTATTGGGATCCATAAGCTGATATGCTTTGGATTCATTACCATATCCTAGAAGAATACATTTCATTGATTTTTCATCTAGCTTCTTCCTTTTCTGTTTAGGAATGTGCATATAGGAAGTGCATCCAAACAAAAAAAGATGAGAGATAGAAGGCTTTACCCTTGTCCATGCTTCTTCTAGTGTAATTCCATCAAGTGCTTTGATTGGTGCATGATTCAAAAGATAAATTGTTGTGTGAACAGCTTTAGCCCAATATGCACGCTCTAGTTGAGGATATTTCAACATACTTCAAACCATCTCCATGATGATGCGGTTTCTTTGTTCAACAACTCCATTTTGCTGAGGTGTGTATGTTGTAGTTAGTTGACACTGAATTCCATTTTCTTTCAGATATGTGGAGAATTTTGTTCTAGTGTATTCCCCCCTTGATCTGAGCAGAGAACATGAATACAATGATTCATATTTTTCTCCACTTGAGTGCAAAACTCTTTGAAATATGATAGAGCTCCATCTTTATGATACAAGCAATATACCCACATTTTCCTTGTATGATCATCAACAAATAATTGAAATTACTTGTAGCCATTGTGACTAGGTGGCATAGGCCCACATAGATCGGTATGCACCAGCTACAAAGATTGGCTTGTATGATGCTCACTAGGATAGAAGGGTTCTCACTAGGATAGAACAAATAGCACTCGGCTTCTCAAGTGAGGGAACCCTTTTACCATGCATTTATTACTAAGCATTAGCAAGTAACTAGTGCTTAAATGACCAAATCTATGATGCCAAAGCAAAGCAAGATCTCCATCCTTAGTCACTAAGGCTTGATTATTAGCAATTGTATCAAGGCTAAACATTTTTCCAATCTCAGTAGCATTAGCAACAATCTTTTCATTTTTAGACTTATCTTTGATAAGACAAATCTTTTGTATCCAGATGGCTATCAAACTCAATCCTAAGGTTGTGGTCAAGAAATTGATTAATAGAAAGAATATTTTTGGTAAGTCCTAGCATGTACAAGGCATTAGTAAGATTACAATGATTGATGCAAAACTTCAAAGAGATGTCACCAATACCTTTGATTTCATGGGTGGTATCATCTACAAGAGTGACTGTACCATGATGGGGTTTCAATGTGAGAAACCACTCCTTTTGTCCAGTCATGTGCTTTGTAGCACCTAAGTCCACATACCATATTGAGGTTGATTGTGAACTATCTTTTGAAGTGTGGGTTGAAAGCATGTATTCCTCATCTAGAGAATCTTCTACTTCAGCAACATTGCTTTGTTGTTTTTGTTTGTTCTTTTGCTCCCATTGTGATTTTCCACTTTGAAGTGGCTTCTTTGGATGCGGTTTTTTGGATGATCCTTTTTTGAAGGAATTGCACCAACAATTTTCACATCATGTCCAACTCTTTCACATATTGGACACTACTTCATAGCCTTCTTGCCTTTATGATGAGTGGTCATGGCATGATCCTCACTCCTCATGTTCATTCCTTAAAAGATTCTTCTTTCTAGAGTAGATTCACGAGCTTCTCAAAAGTGGGTGTCGTCTCTGTGACATTCAAAGTTGTCACAAAGACTTTATACCTCGAAGGTAGTACCTGTAGAACAATAGGCACCAAAACTCTATCATCAATTGTTTCTCCAAATGCTTGTAATGAAGATCTCAACTTTGCAATCCTTTTTAGAAAGGCTTCCAATTGTGAACTTCATTTTTCATCTTTAGGCTATGTAGATGACTTTGCAAATTTAGGATCTAATTCTTATTCTTCACCTCATACACTGTTTGTAGCTTGTCCCAAGCATCTTTGGTTGTAGACGAGTCTTGGATGAAAGGTTGAACTTCATCAGACATGCTAAACATGATGATCAATTTGGCCTTTTTGTTGGCTTGATCAAATTTCGTTTGTTCATCAACATCTGTCTTGTGGCATGTTGTGGTTCCACTGACCACAATCCAAACTTCCTCAAACTCAAGTTGAGTTTTGAGTTTGGTCTTCCATGCAGAATAGTTATTTTTATGAAGTAGTTGAGAGTCATGAAGAAGAAATTTTGGAGAACTTCCTACCATTGTGTTAACAAAGAATTTTATCCTATTTCTCGACACTCAATTGAGCAATGTGTCATAGAGGAGAGGATATTTTTTTCTAATTTTTTTCTAATTTTTTTTTAATTTTTTTTTATAAATTGATTCATACAATCTCAAATGAATAAGAAAGGTTTACAACTAGACATGTAAAACTTAGCTAGTTTTAGCATCATGACCTACTATGGCAGGCACAAAAAAAAAATGATGCAAAGTTTGTAGATTGGAAATCCTCCAAGCAAGATTGCACAAAGATCAAACAAGACAATTAATGCTATTCTTGACGTTACAACTCTTAAGTTCAATCTTACTTTTGAGTGAAATTCAAATAAACATGCCTGCAAATAAAAATGTACCTTCAGTGCCTTATCATATATATGTAGATTAAATATATTTCTTGTAGCTACAAGATTCCACGCACCTCACGCTAATATGGCCTGAATTTCCTTTACTCTACATTATGTAAACTTATATTTCTCATGGGAACATATTGGCCATCAAGCAATGCAATATTTGACATCAATGTTTGAATTTGATAACCAAATTCCAGATACAAAAATCTTCTCAGGAAGCAACAAAATTAAAAAAATCTGCATACACCAAGCTTAAAGTGGATGAACCAAAGGCATGATTACGAGCTTGCTAGACTTTGAAGAACAATGAAGGCATGGATCGAGAAAATCTCATGGAGTAGAAATCACAGCTCTTTATACAAAAATTGAGCCTTAAAATACATTCGCAAGTCTGATTTTGATCCCACATGGGCAAATGCCAAACACTCCAACACAGGTATCAAACCCAAGTCACATTTTGATCCCACATTGCCTGCCTTCAAATGCATTGGAAACACCCCTAAATGCAAAAATGACCTCCCTGGAGAATTTGCACCTCACAGATATCTACAAATCCACACCTTGCATCAAACACATAGATTAATGTGGGATGAGTTGTCTCGTGAGGGGGTCTGGACAACAAATGACATGCTTATTACTTCTGGAGAGAGAAATCAACCACCATGTCTTCATTTTCTTTCATTACCATTCTAGCAATACATTTTTTATGTCACCATACACAAGAGCACTATGACCTCGAGAATCTAATAGCGCTATAAGGAACATAGTGACTTAGAGAAAAGATTAGCCTTCGATAAGGGTATATGCTCAAGCATTCATGCATGTAAGAACAAATCATGACCATTCTTCAATACGTCTCTATAGAAGCTGAATTACTCATAGGAAATGATACTGCTCTATACAACACATACTTAGCAAACATATGGCATCCAAGATATTTACAAATCTTTATAACCTAGCTTTGATAATTACACCAATATTCTCTTCTTATCACTAAATAATAGGCACATAATCATTTTACTCTAATACTATATCATATTTTGTGGAGCAATCAAATTAACCAACTTTATTATCTTATGGGTTTATATACATCTGATGACGTGAACAAAGTGCTTGAAGTAGCACTCACATGGTTCACAATATATAACCAATTATCACACATAACAAAACAACCCAAAAAAATAATAACAAAACATAAACAAACTAACAATTAGCCTATCTACGTGGAAAGAATGATGGAATACCCAACAACATCATATTCCATTACCTTAGTTATCCAACCTGCTCTCTTATCATTGAATCTTATTGTTAGAAAGCATATATGCCTAAATTTTAAGACTTCTAACAACAACCTAGAACATGCCTCTCAACAAAAGAATACCTTGCTTCTTAATCTTGTAGAACTTGGCTAAAGAATGTAATAGGCTACTCTAGTATAATATTTTTATGTGTTTCATAATATTCGAATGTAGGTAGACCATTCTTCCCTATCGAGTATTTTCATAGCCAAGTTCCAACAACCACCATCGATCCTATTGGAAAACATGAAAACCATCATCAAATAAGTTCTCAAAATTTTTTTAAGGGGATCAAAGACTTGTTCTAAAAATTTGCTTAAGGGGATCAAAAACTTGTTATCAAAATTTGCTTAAGGGGATGTCTTAAGGGGATCACCATACCTATTGGATAATGATAGCCATCATCTTCTTCTTGAGTGCTATTAACTTATGTTTAGTGTTACCCAATTTTCACCTATAGGCTCAGTCGGAAATTATGTTTTAGAACATGCGCGTGGATTAAATGCGGCTCCCATAGGGTTGAGCCAGTGCAGTGTTCGGTTTTCA